>JANTOQ010689785.1:0-13260 GCA_027564595.1 Bythotiara depressa
GGCCCTCACGGAGACACTATAGTTTCACGAATAAATAAAAATATCCGACAATGAAAAATAATTAAATCGTACCCTGGGTATAAGTAATTTAGCAATCAGAACAAAATAAAATTGCATAAAAACAATATCAAACATGTCAATTGAAAAAACTCAATCAGAAAGAGAAAATAAAAGAATCAGGATTTATGAATTTTGACCAAGCACCTATGACAAACTTAAACTTTCTACACCTTCCAGAAAAAATAATAAATTTAAAACTTTCAGGACATTTGTAGTATAGATAAATATTAAAATTGACGAAATTTCAACCTCATACATTATTATTAAGTTATTAAAAAAACCAACTCCCACACAAAATAGGGTTAATAAAGATCTGGAGATATCAAGAAATGGAAGTTGTGGAATATTTTTAGTGCACACTCCTTAGTGCAAGTCTAGGATCTAGTCAAATGACAAAGAAACAGGTTCTGTTTTATATATAAAATGAAAAATAATAACGAAAATTGTAATAAACTGGAAACCTAAATATACTATAATATGTTAAAAGATAAATAAAATGTAGTCACTGGTAGTATCATGACTAGAGTTCTTGCTAAAAGATTTTGCCATGCATTCTCATTTCAAAGGTGCATTTATATTTTTTAAACATGTCTGGCAATGAGGTTGGTGTAAACGAAATATGGAATACAATAGTTTGTTAATATTTGTTCCACAATTTATTATTATAGTAAAAATGTGAAAAACAAAAAATGATGAACAACTAGTGCTAGCCTGCATATAGACTCTCCGATCCAAGAAGTACAAATTATATATATATATATATACTGTATATATATATATTTAAAGAATAAAAACAATTTTTAAATATTTCTAACATTTTTACTTCATTTTATTAACATTTTATCTTACAGTTTGCTTTTTTACACTCCATCATTGGTTTTACTCGAATAGTTGATTCATATTATAGTTATGTTCTTTTATTTGCATATATAATGGAGAGTACATTTTTTATCTTAGTAAAGAATTTTAATTCCCACACTTTTCCTGCTTGTTTTTATTAGGTATTTTGATAATAAATTATTTTAACTAACATGCATGTACACTATAAGCAAGAGAGTTACTTGTGTGATTTTTATATATATAACGATGTGAACTTGGTATCGTACCACATATTGAGAAAGATGTGTAACTGTCAAAATGTCTATTTAAAAATTGTGTTTTTATTCCTTATATATTTGTTTTAAAACACACAAACTAGATATATATATTATATATAATATTATTATAATGTTTTATTTATTTTTTCATTAATTAGATGGGATGGAAAACTAAGTTTGGGAATTTTAACACCTCCCTCCAAAAAAAAAAACTCCTACTAAACATTCTATGTTTTGAGGAAATATAGTACATGTGTAGCTTTCTATTGGCACCCCACTAGTGCAATCACACTGGCCAATATGTAACCCATGCATGTATGTATAAACCCTTCTGTACATAAATAAGACCACAAAAAAGCTTACCTGGAAATATACCGCTATAGATAAGTACAGGGCTTATGCAATGGTAGTTTACAATATTTTAATAGATGCTCTTAGCAATGGCACCCAACTTTTTCAAGAATGCTAAGACTTGTCATCATTAAGAAAACTATTTTCATTCTGAATCAGAAACTTTTCCAGCTCCGAATTATATTTTTATTGTTTCCTAATGTCTTGTCAAGATTATTATTTCGTATACTGTAAGTAAATCATAAATTTGTCCCTAATTTCCATAGTATTTATGTATTTATATATATTTATTTCCATAGCAAAGAATTTAAAACAGCATATTTGTTTAAAAATGTTCAGAAAGTACATATTATTTGTTTTTATCCCTGATTTTAGTTTATACTCTTTAACACTTTGACAGCTGCTCCCAGTTTGTGTTAATTTTTTTGAAATAACATTATTTTTTATAGTCTTGACTTATAGTTCTCTTGCTTATTATGCGAGAATTTGACATAAGAAATTTTTTTAAAGCACATACTAACACGTGCAGGTCAAATGCATTAATATGAAGGTCATTAATTATCATTAATCCCCTTAATCTGCTCATTAAAGTTTTTATCTGAAAAATAATTATAATCCTTTGAATGCAAAAAACATGTCTTGGACATGTTACAGATAATCCTTCAAACACTGAGAAGGGGTTAAGTAATATGTGTTTGTTGTGTGCAAAATAATTGTTATTTCCACTAAATAATTGTTATCTCCACTAAATAAGGATGAGTAGCTAACTAATTGCTAAATGTTCGAATTATTGTTGTCCAAATGATTCAAATGGTTCTGTGATATTATCATCTCTCAACAGATGTAATCTAATCTATTCCTTTCTTTTGTTTATCATCTCAATGAAATATAAATAAACTGTTTTAATCTGATTTCCACTTGTTTTTAGAAGTGATTTTGAATATTTCATCTAATTATATTAGGTTCACCACTCAGAATAATGCTCCCTGATTTATTATCTATGTCAATAAAATTCTAACTATCATTTCAGATTTACCAGGACACAAAACATTTTTATGTGATATTTGCTATACTAACAATATACTAGCAATTGTGAACACTTCAATGGAAATGTCTACATCCAGGGGGTATTAACAAATAACTAATAAATACTTGAATTGATTTAAATAAAGATACAACACAATGTTTATTCATGTTTGATTTGCTGTTAGATTTGTCAAAGATATGAAACATGTAATATACAAAACAACTGGAGTGTTTTTCCTGGTTGGTAAAGTACATAGTTTTTGTCAGAAGCTTATGACCAGCATTGAAGCTTGTATGATTCTCTTAAGCATTTTGTAACTGGCTTGTGGATATTTTAATCTAATACATTTATAAATTAGCTGGGAGTGACTTGGTTGTCGATAATTTAACTTCTTCATTTTAATGCAATAAATCTGAAATTATGAGCAACCTGTAAGAGTGGTTGAACGCATCCTGATTTATACACTTCTGACTATATGCTTTAAAGTTTTAACTTTGTAGTTTTCAAAGTCTTTAAGTTTTACAGAGCACATAATGATATTAACAGTACAAATGGGATGCTGATATTGTTCATACTGTTATAGTATACTGCATTAAATTAATTCCTATAAAATTTCTACAATTTTTTGTTTGTTTTTATATATATATAAATCTATACATCATTGTATCTTTGTATCTATTCCAAAACGTTTCAAGTGCTCCATTATCAAATATTCAATTTTAAACGCTTAGTAATGCTGATTGTATTAAAAATGAACTAAAACATGTAGAAATAGTATAAACTTGTAAAAATGAGTATAAACTTGTAAAAATGAGTATAAACTTGTAAAAATGAGTATAAACTTGTAAAAATGAGTATACATATATGAGATTTAAAATAGTATTAAAAACCAACAGCAATCTATTTTTTCAGTTTTATAACACTCAGGAAATCAATAAAAGATTTTGTAGTGTTTAATGAATGAATATATTTTGTGCTTCTTTGCCAAATTTTGAGTAAAATCAGATCAATGACTGATTCAGGTTTCGTATGTTTTGAAGTATGCTTTTTAACCTAAAATTGATTTAGAACATAATTATCTTTTAACTAGAGTGATTTTTAATTAATATTTTTACCATTTTAGTCGGGCAAGACTGATAAAGACTTGGCCTTGGAGAAAAAATGGTTGGAAGCAGAGAAAGTTTGGCTGATTCATTCAAGTGGATTCTCATCTGGCCGGTTAAGCAAATTAAAAGGTGATGATGGAGATATCTCATACAGAGTAAAATTGGATCATGGTGGAGAATGTGTTGATGTGGAGGAAGATGCAGTTGAAAAAGTAAGAAACAAATCTAATAAACTACCAGAACCTTTAAGATGAAATTTAGTGACCTTTAGATTCCTGTGTAACATTAACCTTGAAATCCATTGTCTCTATGTTAAAACTCCCAGGAACAAGTAACATACATGTAGTATCCAGTTTTCAATCCTTCTCCTGTACATCTGTTTCACAACAGTTTTTTATTATTTCTTGAAATCATATTAAAATGAAAAATATTTTATTCCAGAATGCTGTTCCTGGAACCATACCATTCCATGTTTTTAAGAGTATAATAAACTGAAGGCTGCTGGTAAAACTCTCAAGTGCCTACTACATGGTATTATAGTTGTATCACCTAGAAACCATCAGAATGTAGGGTGTACTTAGAGGTTGTCAATAGTACATTGTTGTTTGTTCTACTTGCACAATGTGTAATCTTAGATAGATTATAGGAAATCCAAATTTGGTGATGGTTATACATGGTTTCGTGATAAAATGTGATTGGAAGGTCTAAGGTCTGTGATGGTTGTACATGGTTTTGTGATAAAATGTGATTGGAAGGTCTAAGATCTGTGATGGCAGTGGATAATATAGAATCATAGAGAAGAGTCCTGTAGAAGAGGAAAATAATACTTTTATGGTTACATTTACTGAAAATATGCCTCACATTTAAATGTTTTTACAAAAAGGGCATTTTGTGTTAGAAATTAAGAGGGGCAGTGTCAGAAGGTCAGACCCTTTTTTGGGCTAGATTAAGACCTGGATGGTGGAATGTGAACAGGCCATTAGCCAAAGTTTTTAGAAAGATGGTGTTTTAGACCCATAGGAAATACCTTGAAATGCACTCCAAAGACAATAAAAACCTCTTCCTTATAATACAAGCCTGTCTAATTCTGTGGTCTGAACTCAGTGATGGTGAAACATGAACATACCCAGTAGTCACATACACAATCAATAAAAAGTATAAGCAGTGGTCGAAATAAGAGTAAATAATCACTGTGAAGGAGTGATTTTTTTAGCATTGCTTCATGCTACAAAGCCTGAAGCAATACTTAAAGATCCCTCCTCCCCAGTGATTATTTGATCTTATTTCGACCACTGTATAAGCATATTATCTTGAAGTACTTTACATTCGCACTCGTGCCATTGCCAAGCCCTAGTATCTTCAAAATAATTGGTCCATTTAGTGTTTTAATAGTATTCTTTCAATTGAATGTGACCATGCCATTTATTCTTATTCAAATAGATCAACCCACCACAATTCGATCAAGCAGAAGGACTTTCAACTTTACGTTACTTGAATGAGTCAGGCTGTTTGCACACATTACGACAACGTTATGGCAGTAACTTAATACACACATATGCTGGGAGTAATTTAATTGTCATCAAGCCGAAAACTAATCTAGGGGTTTATACTGATAAGGTAATCATAATATACAGTATGAATAAACCTTTGCAAAACAGATTCGAGAATTATGTGTTATATTTGCAATATGTGTTATGTGGAAGTATAGTATATTCCTGTGATTTCACTTGGGTTAGATGTAAACATTAACAGAATCTTTTTAAATCTGTAGATATCAAGAATTGGTTAAAAAATTGAAGGTTGTTTTGTGAGAGTGTGATCACAATAAGTCCAAGAGAGAAAATGAAATATTCTAATAATAGTATATCTTTAAAATCTAGTGTTTCTAAAAGACTCCCATGTATTATATTTAGTATTATACTTGAATGTTAAAATCTTTAACATCTGTTTGTTTAGCCTATGTTTTTTTATATTTTTCTACTGTAGTAAGGTATAAACATTGTTGTTTACAATGAGCAAAACACCAAAAGATGACAGTGTAAGAAACTGTCATTTACATTTTGATTAGCAATGCTTTGAACGAGATTTGAAGATTCTCTATGTCTTTGTATTTCTTATATCGATTTAAAAGTTTCCTGCTTCTTCAAAACATTTTTTTTATAAATTCATTGCATTTTCGATGACTGGTTATCTTTACTTGTGTAGAATTGGTAAAATGTTTTACTGATTATACAATTTTGTTAATGAGTTATTTATAACATTTATAGTGAAACTGTCATAACGAAACTTCTTAAGAAAGTAAAATTTGTAAAACGTAATGATGGAATATATATATTGCGCATCTATTGTTTCTTTTCATTTCTTTTTATTAAAAGTGAAAACATTTAAAACATTAAAATAGATTGTATTATGATTGGTGTGTCGGATAATAAGTTATATGCATGAGTACGCGTGCGTTTTATAAAAAAAACATAAACTAGTTTACTTTTTTTCTTTTGAGAACACATAATAAGGAATAAAAACAAACCATAAAGAAGTTGTTGTGCGATCACTCACGTACAGTAGAAAAAACGACTGTGATGAAGTTTTTATGGAAGATTCACAAGTTCATACATATATTTAAAATGTTTTTTTTTTCAGAATCATCAGTTTCTATGACTTGTTGGGGTTCAAAATGAAACGGCTGCAAGCCTATGACGGAAGACAATATTTTCTTCTATTTCTTCTTGGTCTTCATCGTTGGAAGAAGGGAAAGTGAGCTTTCTTATTCCCCAGATGATGTTAACATTTAAAGTCACCAGAATGCATGATTTATTTTAAAAATTACCACTAAACAAAGTTTATTTCAAGAGCCTGTTTGAAACTTCTCATTCACACGTCTTTTAAGATTTTTTGAACTGTGTCGACAATGATGTCACAAAATTTATTCGCTAGCTGCTTTTGTGCGATTTGCAAAATTAAAATTTTGCAGCATTACTGCTAATCACAGAAAATCACTAGAAATAAGAAAATAATTGGTCTTTATCCATTTTAGGTGCTGAATCCAAATTTTTTGTATTTAGAAATTGATTTTTTTCACGAGACCACTCCTTTAATGGATCCAGATTACATAACAGAGAAAACCTTACTCGTAATTAATTCATGTATTTGTTAAATGTTTAATCCATAGCTCATGAAGATGTTTCGTGGATGTAAACAAGAGGATATGCCACCACATATATATGCAATTGCACAAACCTCCTATCGTTCTATGTTAGCGACATATACAAACCAATCTATTGTTTTATGGGGAAATGCTGGTTCAGGAAAATCTTATAACACACGGCAAATAATCAAATATCTAACAAATGTTGCCGTGTCTTTGGATAGTAGTGCTACAGGTATGAGATGTAAACACTTTTATAAAACTCTGTTGTTGCATTGACATCTGAATAAACAAATTACACATTTTGATTTTGAGAAGATTGTTTATCTACAGATAATTAAGAAATTTAATCAAACAAAAGCTACTGATTATTCTCATAGACCTCAAAAGAAAGGAAGAAAATTTCACATTATTTGGCAGCATGTTAAAATGTACACACCCATTTTCAGTCATGGTCAAGAACTGATCAATCAAAGCATCAATAATAAAATCAATATTTAATCACCAAAGAAGAAGTGACATTCATACAATGGATAAAAATGAAACAAAATTGACCAGGAAAAATATTGCGATGTTGTATTAATAAGAATTTAATGGCAAAAGCCCTTGCTTGTTGATTTTTCTTGTTTTGTAGGTTTTTAATGAAATATGCTAGTCTTCTACAGCACCTATAAAAATAAATGAAAATAAAAATGTAAAACTTATCTAATATTTTGGCACAGTTTATATATATAGCTGGTTTAAATTTATTGGTTTATACTGTCTATATACATTGACAAATATTTAGCACTCTTAGAGTACTTTTCGATCAGCATAATGGGTCATCAACCTTACATGATGGCATTACAACAATGTACCATTTTTGAGATACTGTTTGCATTAAGCTCATATTACACCCACAAAAATGGTAGTTAGAGGTGTTTAAATGCTACACTGCCTAATAAAGATGTATGGATAAAACAATGCTATCATGTTATTTACATTTTTATTATTGAGCAATTTCTCATGTTTTCTTGTCAAACACATTGTTTCTTGTTTGGTTATTCCTTAACGTTATTATATTTTTTATACATTTTTGTTGTTCTTTAGCATCCAAAATGGAAGCTGCTTTATCATTAATTGAGTCATTTACACATGCACGAACAAAGCTTTCTCATAATGCTTCATTTGCTAGATATTTAGTGACATTGGATTTTGACACATCTGGGTTAGTGATTGGATCTTCAATACGAGTAGGTATTGTTGCAAATCATTAGTGTTGTTGGCTGCCTCCCAATGATTTGTTCAAGTTTATTTTTCCGGGAACCTTTATTGCTGTTTTTGTGTAGTTATTGTGGATATATTCAACTTCAATTATATCTGTTTCTCCGTTATGTTTTTTTTGCCACAAAGTAACAATTTCTATTTCTAATTAAATTCCATGATGCGGGATGTGGTGATTAATTGATTATTTCTTCAAACTTATAATTTAAGTTTATAATGCATTATTTTTTCTTTCCTTATACTTTATCTCTTTCAAATAATAAATCCATGAACTACTGTTTATATAAACAAACAGATTGTCTTGATGCCGTAATGTTTATTTTATAACATTCACTCATTTTATACTCTAACAGTTCCAGCTGGCATTGTGATTAAATACCTGCCAGGTATTTTAAAATTCTAAGAAAATATGCTTATTCCAACCTCCAGAATGATGAGAGAACAACTCACTCATGTTCTGCAAGGTTCTGATGCTCTTTGTAAACTACATCATGCTTACTTTACATAATTACCTCACAACTTCTCTGCTGTTGCTTTGTGACACATGTAGTTTTGTGACCAGCATGTAGCTTTTCTAAGCTGGCAAATCATAGCAGCAGCTGTAAAATCACATTCATAACAGCAACCATAAAACCATAGCAGCATCCGTAAAATGTCACTTGTTACAGCTTTATTAAACTATGGTGAGCGACTTTTATGCCTATTAACTACGATTTTCTGGCTATAGAAAGTTATGTATTGTGGGTGACTACTACCACTTTCTGACACTACAAAGCTATCGTACGTGAGTTAACAGACAATTTTATTGACTTTAAAAAGTATATAGCTGTAGCTGAATGTCAAGGCTTTGGAAATCCAGCCAATACCGTAAATCTTGTTTTAAAATTTAAAAATAATATTCTAAGAAGATAGACATATTGAGAAAGATAAATGGCTTTTCCTTTATCATTTACTTCTGGTTCATATTAGGAGGTACTCATCAGTGTCTAGACAACCTGTTTATTTATAATGTATTTCATGGAATTCGTGTTCTAGGTTCTTCCTTCATTGTTTTATAAACAATTGTTACTAACCTAAAACAAATGAAACTATAAAATTTTAGGATATTTAAAAGGTTTCTTCCCATAACAAAAATAATCAAACATCATGTGGCAAAAAAAATCAAACATCGTAATGCAAAATCTGTATCTAAATTTATGATGCAGACGGATGACTATGAAGGAACAGTTCATTATGAATGTTGTTTGAAGGACTGGTAAAAGTTACAGAAATTTTATTTTTTGAAGAGAGTCTCTCATTAGGTGTTTATTTTGTAGTTTAGATAATATCTATTGTGTACTTTATTATAAAAATTATTTCAATCCATTTTAATATCTTATTTTACTTTTCAGAATGTCTTCCTTAGCAAATCAAGGATAACATCGACTCCTGATGGTGAATCATCATATCGGATATTCTATGAACTTCTACATGGGTGTCAAGGAAAACTTCAACAAGATTTATTCTTAGATACTCTTCCAAAGCAAGGAAACTTGTTTGTGAATTTTCAAGAAGAGGTAATTTATTTATATCAAACATTGAACCTTTTTTAAATGATCATCAGAGAGTTTGAGCATTACTTCACTCTCTTCTGAAGTATTGATAAGGTTATTTCAAACCTTGATGTTTTAGATATCATAGTTAAGAATATTTATGGAAGATTATGAATAAAATAACTAGAAGCTTGAATATTTTAGTTTGTAAAAGATCAAATTACAATATTATTAATATTAGTCTTTTTTACCAAAATGGTGAAGCTTCTGCTCATACTCTTCATAATGAAACTCTATGCCTGAAACAATATTTTCTAATATTTTATCGAAGAGTTTATATTTTATAAAGTACTGTTGTTAACTGCCAATATAAATTCATAAGATCATGAATGATAAAGCTTTTGTATGTCAGGAAAAGATGTCAGTAGCACTTATACATATATATTGAAGAAAAGAGGGAATTTTTATTTTCGTTCTTCTTTTTCCTTGGTGTTAGAAAAGTTTAAATATAATAAACATTACAACAAGGCTGCATTTAACAAAACAAGTTTGTAATCACAATGTATTTACTCAATGTGAATGTGGTATTAGATGAGTAATTCTCACTGTTAGTTTTATCTCTTCTAGATATAGATAATAGGTTATTTCTTTTACTTTTAAGTTCTCCAATAAAGAAACAGAAATTCAGAAATGGAATGAACTACAAACTGCAACTGACAGATTGAACATTTCCGAAGATGAAGCTAAAGGGATCTGGGCACCATTGGCTGCACTCCTACATCTTGGTGCAGCAGGGATCACAGAAGGTTAAATGTGTGCTTCATAAATATTCTAAAACAGTGTCCAAGATAGTACAGAAAAAAGTGAAAAGTGAAAAATCACGTAAACTGTGTTTAATAAATTTGATTCTGCCATGGTTTTATGTGGTGAGATTTTCTACCTGTCCAAAATATAACATAGATTTACTGTGATTTTACATGTTGTTATGGTAAAACATGGTTTGATTGTAAAGATTTCTTATGTTAAGGATACTTAAACCTTTTGCAGCACGTTCAGTTTTTCATAAATATCTCTTTTTCTTCAAATAATTTATGTATGAAAGTATAATATTTTCTGAAAGCTTAATAAATTGTCTATCTAACCAACCTAAGCTATAAGCTTGCTTATCCTACTTTTTCCAACTAAAGAAAATTAATTTTTATACTTCTAATAGCAGAAATATATTCCTTTTATATCAATCTTTAGGATTATGAAAAAATAGTTTTTTGTGAAATTTTGACTTTGAAATGTTCAAAACATGATTTTACTATAATTATGCATGCTGCCAAGGAACATTTCTTATATTAATAGTTTAACAGCACTTACGTCCCATGAATGTGCTACATATAAACAAAAATTGACTTCTTACATTAAAACATGTTTTACAGTGATTATTTGTGTCAGAAACATCAAGATTTCAAGATTTTTGGCATTTAACCCATTTCCCCAAAATTAGGACTGACTATTATTTATTAAAATTTTAGTGCACCTGATTATAATTATTTTTAATTTTTAATTTTGATATACTAATAACAACTACTAGGTTGTTCCATCAGATAAAAAACAAAGATGGCAGATAGCAGTGCAGCTATCTGTGCAATTCAATATGAGGATATTATTGTGATAAAAATTTAAAGTGTTTTAATTAGTGAAGTTTATGTAAAGTATTTTTTGACCTGAAATTGTTGGAGAGTTGTTAATCAGAATAGCTATGATGTTATATCAGAAAGAGATGAAAAACCTTAATAAATTATCAGATAAAATGATCAAAGCACGTATAGGTACTGTAAAAGATACTTCTATTGCTGTGAGTGCTATAAACAAAATCTAAAATATTTTCAAGTTGGAAAGGGTGGAAAGAAATATAAAAAAATAAAAGTTGATTAGTGACAAGAAAAGTGTACATGCAGACAACATTGATTTGTTATCAGCACCAGTGAGAAGGACCATGTCATCCTTGTCAGGCAATTTGTCTAGTAAGGCTAGTCTAGTCTTTTCATCTATGTGTATCATCTACAAAAAGAAAAACACTTGAAAACAGACCCTAAGTAAACCTTAAAATATTTACTCTGAATGACCTTACGTACTATTGAGTTAGCTAGCATAATTATATATTAATTGTGGTCGCCTGAGGCCATCATTTAATTTTGCAAGTGGTGTGACTTCCTTTTTAATACCGTACAGCACAGTACAGATGGATGGATTCCAGGATGGCATCACAAAATATTGTTCAAACAGATTAAAAAATTTAAATTAACATTAATAACTCAATTTAGCATTTAATTACTGGTTTACTACAATCTAATTAATAATTTGATGCAGATGACGCACAGGTTTAACATGATTATATTATTATAGTTAAATTTGAAATAAATTTATGCAGATGCCAAAATATGTTTAAACTTTTTATTCCAAATTACATTTAGAGAAGGATGATTTTCATTTCCAAATGGGATAAAATATTTTAAATTACAGCTGGAATGCACAATTGACTATGCAGCGAAGCCATTCCATACAAGTTCCTAAACTCCTGCAGAACCATCCTGGCTTTTATGTTGATTGAATAGGCATTTAGGTTTATTATTTACTAATATCACTTTCACTGTGAATATAATAGACAAATGTTATATTAAAGTGGTCTTTTGTGCATTTAAACTTAGGCAATGTGTACTCATAAAGCCGACCTAGCTTCTTGTTCATTATTACATTTATCTTTTGTTAACAAACAATGAATGCCTTTTCAAAGTATATATCAATATTAGTACTTGTAAAAACAAACAATAAAATTACTAAACTGTTTCATTGGTTTCATTCAACACATGTGGAACAATTAAGGATGGGTGTTAACAATTAACAATTAATTTTGGGTTGCTATATTTTTGTGAGAATAAGGAGTAATGTGAGAGAAATTAAAAGACACAATTTAAGTGTATCATACGTGTATATCCAAATGGACAATTTGAAACCAGTTTGAGAAACCTGCATCCACTCATTAGTGTTATCTTCTTTTTTACCATGTTAGTTATTCATGTTTCAGGCCTGGTCTTGGTTGTAAAATTTTTTTTCTAATGTTTAACACAACTCCTTTAAATACAACTTTGGCAATCTAGAGGGTTCTCAAATTTATAAAGAAGTGCTGTGTGCTTAATGATTGTTGCTTTCCTAGGCTTATGGGAGATAAATACATAACAGGAGGCTGCTAACAGCTGAACATTGCTGATAATAAAGATGCCCAACCTGATTTTAGAAGCCTAATCTTGGACACCAAGGAAGAGCATAATTATTACTGAAACAGTTGTCCTATTGACAGAATTGATGCTCAGGTTCACAAAGCTGACAGCCTTATTTCATCTTAAGTTTGAGGAAACATAAGATTGTTTTTGAAACAAGGACGATACTGTAAACATAAGATTGTTTTTTAAACAAGGAAGATACTGTAAACATAAGATTGTTTTGGAAACAAGGAAGATACTGTAAACATAAGATTGATTTTGAAACAAGGAAGATACTGTAAACATAAGATTGATTTTGAAACAAGGAAGATACTGTAAACATAAGATTGTTTTTGAAACAAGGAAGATACTGTAAACATAAGATTGTTTTTGAAACAAGGAAGATACTGTAAACATAAGATTGTTTT
>JANTOQ010689786.1:0-10141 GCA_027564595.1 Bythotiara depressa
GGGGGGGTAATTTTCCCCCCCCCCCCCCCCCAACCGTTTAACGTCCATCAAATAGCCCAACCAAAATAGGGTTAAATGGAGTACATAAAATACGGTTTACCAGTTTGCACCTAAAAGTTATCAACCAAAACACAGGCAAGTATTTCATCGTTAACCAGTTTTTCCTTTTTGGGAAGACTCTACAGAAACAATTTTACCTGTTTTTATTCTGTAGTCAGTCCCGCATGTTATTCTATAGAATAAACTAGAAATGTAAAATGGCCTATTTCAACAAATTGTTTCGAAATGTGCTGTTTTAATGTGCTGCAGTACACATGTTCAGTATTATGAAGATATTTCCTTTTCTTTAAATAATTTTCGCATAAAAGTATATATTTTCTAAATCCTGTATTTTTCCTCTACCTAATGGTATGACTCATTTTCCTGGATTTATTTTGGAAAAGAGAAAAACTTATTAACTTTTTTTTTGTCATTCGTGTAAAACGAGCTCCAAGTCCCCTCCATGTGAACATTTTTTCATAAAAAACACAATGGGTCGAAGCGTCTTTCTATCCTTTTAGAAAAGAGTGTCTCCGTTTTTTACAATAATAATTCATTAAAGAATAATGACAAAAACAATAGAAAAATATTCATTTCTACGTAATTTTTCTCTCGAAAAACCTAAAAATCGAAATAAGATAATAAAAAAATATGAGACACCTTTTGTAGCGTAGGCTTTGCGGTAAGGAATGAGAGCAAATTCGTTACGTTGCGATAAAACCGCGGGGACATGGAGCTCTCGAAAAACAAGGTTTTGCATAAATTTCTTGTTCCGAGAAAACATACGTTTTATGGTTTCGTTCGTAAATTAACTAAAAACAAAAGTTATTTACACGCGATTTAACAAAAAACCAGTATACTCATTTTAACATTTTAATACTTTTGTTATGCGAAATAATAAAGTCATGCCTAAATTAATGGGACAATTCTTAAACCCAGTTGGAAGAAAAATTAACAAGACGCAAAAGTATAAGTATATAAATTAAAAGAAATTTGATCGGCACGCGCGCTATTTAGTAATCTTTAATATTGTTTATAATGCCTTTTGTTAAATAAAACGATACAATTAGATCGAAATATGACGGAAAAATAAGTTATCCCTCGTTTTCCCCCATATCCAAATTAAAATTTGTATTTCTTATTACAAATAAATGTTATATATGACTAGAAATTTCGAATGGTGTAAACAAAAAATTTATAAAGATATGGAGAACGAGCGTAACGGTATTCTTAACCTTTCATCGTTTAGGAATTTCTAATACTGTACCAATAACACCAAAAAGTAATTTGTGTAAAGCAGTAGATGTCGTTAGGGGATCAAATGGTGCCATTTACAAAAAGGTCAAAGACGTAAATATATATAAGTATATATAAGCATACATATGTGTACTGTACGTCTGTAAATTATTACCTTCTCGATGTAATCGGAGATATGAGTGTTGCGGACATCGTGGCACCGGTCATTGGGCCACTTACAAACCTCTTATCTGAGAGAAACTGCAAATTAATCAAGTCGATGGATATTGATTATAACTACATCGAAGTTCTTCCTTGTGGCGCATGATTTTACATACCGGAAAGGAAATTCGTCAAAGATGCAAACATAAGAATGGAATAAGGAATAAGGAACACCTAGAGCGTTTCTAAAATACAATTATGACGTAACGAAGCTCCCTTACCTAAGCTTTTTGTAGAAGGCAAACATATAATTTTCAACAAACATTCACATCATGATGCAAACTTTATTCATGCTATTATTCTGTGCTACTTTGATGTTTAAACCAGCAGATATCTAATGTTTCTTTTACGACGTAAATTGAAAATATAACACCTGCTTTGTTTATAATCATATTATTATAGTCGCATTAGGGGTTTGTACAAACTAGTTGACCGTGATGACAATATAATTAAAATTATTTATTTTGATTTGGTGTTGAGAATAGTTTTCCAGATTTGGAAACAAGACGACATTTCTACCAAAAGTATTACCAACTGCTCCTGCATGGTAAATTTCCTATGAAGGAGAAGAAATTGGTTCTTGTAGGTCCACCAGATAGCGGAAAAACAAGTTGGTTCAGTTCCTTCGAAAGTAACAATTTAGTAACGAGTTCTCTTTTCATTGTATGAATCTACTATCGAATATTACAATTTAATGTGCTTCTCAAGTAAGTTTTTGTTGACTTTTGCTTTGTGAGAACGTTATATATTTGGCGTCTTCCGTGTTGTTAGGAATCATATCGTCGATGTTTATCGCTGGTGTTGTAAGAGACGGTCGGTTCTCTGGGCATCTTATTAATAATTCCACACAAATTGTCTTTATGGATGAATAGACGAGCGATTCACTTTGCTGTGAAGATGCAAAGAGAATCTTACAGGGTATTGTGAGTTCCAAGACAGCAAAAAATCTATTTAATTGTAAAATGATACTACCTCACAATCTCTTGTAGGTCTCGTATTAATGCATAATTTTGGTTTCACAGATAGACATGCATATTGTATTTTGGATTATTTTTCTCGTATCTCTAATTATCACACAATCAAATATAAAATTAAAAGCTGTGAATATCTGTAGGTTTATTTCACAGTATATTATTAGCAGTTATATTTTTTTACTCTAGGTGGCCTTATAATGATCCCACAAAAACATAAAAGTGCATCAAAGTTTGTTTACAACTCTGGTTTTTCAATCACTAGAAATACATTGACAAATCTTGGAGATAACGTCGATGGAGAAGCTGTTCTACGCCGACTTTCTGCGTTTGAAACAAAGACCTTGGCAAAAAAGGACATACAAGCGACAGGTGACGTTTATGGATAAATTTCTTTTTTACCGCTTCTAGTTATGGCATATTTGACGTATTTTCTTATAACTTGTAATTGTGCTCTCGATCATGCCGTTGCTAGTACTTATAAAATAATCAGTTTATCATTTGTCTTTAGCTTGGAAACATTGCATGGACATTTTTCACATACGTGGCGTTACAATTGGAAGGTATCTAAAATTTCAGCACAATATCTTTACTGAAAAGTTACTGAGTGACGTCACAAGTATATCCGAACGAGTAATGAAGGTAACATTCACAGATAACCCAGAAACTATTGTTATTGTAGCATATTCTCCGACGAACGATAAGAGTGCTGAAGAAGCTTCAACATTCTACACACATCTTCGACAAGCAATTGACAGTACACCAACCCACAACTGCCTGATGATACACGGTGAGATGAATGTGAAAATCAGCTCTGCACATGTTATGTATGCACATGACAAAAGGACAAACGAGAATGGAAGGCAACTTTTAGATCTAGTTAGTGAAAAATCTCTGACAATCACGAATACCTTGTTTGAAAAAAGAACGGGGAAGCGGTGGACCTTTGAAGATCGTTAATCGTTATCTGTTAGACTACATCATTGTCAACTCCAAGTGGAAAAGCAGCATCTTGAACACTGAGGCTTATTCCAGCTTTTCCTCAGTAGGATCTGATCACAGGATAGTAACTGCTAGAGTACGGCTGTCACTACATGCCACAAAGCCACCCACTCCGAAAAAACGATACGACTGGAAATTACTCAGATACGACCATGAACTTCAGCGTAAGTTTTCACTAAGTCTCCGGAACAAGTATGACGATTTATACAATGAAGGTGATACAGCAACTAACCGATACCAGGCACTTGTGAAGGCAAATGAGTTTGCTGCATCCAAAACCCTACCATTGGTGCACAAAGGCAAGTTTCATAGACACGCAAGTCACCCTACTATTGTGGAAGTCAGGAAGAAGGTTGACAATCTGACTAGAAGGCATAATATCAGTAAATCTCGGATGACCAGAAGGCATCTTCAGGATGCAAGAATTGTACTACAACATGAGTAGGCAAAACTAGAGCAAACCATCCTTGAGCGGCAAATCCAGGAAGTTCAAACTGCATTCCAGACAAATGATACAAGTAACGCTTGGAAAATCGTCAACACCATCACTAACAGGAAAACATCTTCCACTGGAAAGTTAAAAGGGAAAACACCTGATGAACGAAAGAAGCAGTGGTTCATCCACTTTAAAACTCTGCTCGGCTCCCCTGACAAACGTCCCGCCTCAACAGAAATTAAAACCATTCTGCAAAATCTCAACATCTGCGATGGCGAGTTCTCCTTGGAGGAAGTGATCGAAGCAATGAAGCAGATAAAAGAGTGGAAGGCCAGGTGAAGATGGGATCATGCCTGAAGTACTCAAAATAATAAACATCGATGACATTGTACTTGCTTTCAGCAACAAGCTTCTGTTGGAAGGGTTAAACCAGATCACTTCTCCATACTCAATTTACAACCTATTCCTAAAAGTGGAGACCTAGGAATAACTGACAACTACAGAGGAATCGCTTTGATGTCATTAATTGAGAAACTTATTAACAGAATGATCCTCAACCGAAGGAAGGTCAACTACGACGCAAGTACTTTCTCTACGACGAATCATAGAAGAAGTAAGGAAAAAACATCTACCTGCAGTGATGATTTTCATTGACTTTTGTAAATCCTTTGATAGCATTAACCATCAAACAATGTTTTCCATACTCGCTGCTTATGACATCCCAAAGCGATTACTAACTGCAATCATGGAGATATACAGAGGCATCAAGGCTAAAGTCAAATCACCGGATGGGGACACAGATTATTTCGAGATCCATGCTGGAGTCATGCAAGGCGACACTCTTGCACCTTTCTTCTTATTTGTGATTGTGCTAGATTACGCATTGAGACAGGCAATCGACGGAAAGGAAGAAGAACTGGGATTGACATTGGAAAAACGGAAAAGTAGAAGGGTGAAAGGGGAATCGATTAGACATCGTTCTTCTTTCAAATGAACTTGAACAAGCAAATAAGTTGCTGCATAGCGTCCAAAATGAATGTAGGAAAGTAGGGCTAGAACTGAACGTAAAGAAAACCAAGTCCATGTTCTTCAACACCGAAATTGAGCTCATCCACACTGTTGATGGAAAGGAGATAAACAAGCTTTAACAGAAACCAAGGAGAAAGATTTTAAATATCTGGGTAGCTGGTGTGACAAGGACAAGGACATTGCTGTTAGGAAAGCCCTTGCGTGTAAATCATTACACAAGTTGAAAAGCATTTGGAAGAGTAAGCTAGCAGATGACATCAAACTACAACTCTTCAGAGCCACCACATAAACTATCCTGCTCTATGGCTGTGCAACCTGGTCACTGAATAAGAAAGAAGAGAAATCCTTAGATGGGACATATACTTGCATGCTGCGCATGGTTTACAACATTGAGTGGAACGTACATATGACCAACGAAAAGCTGTATGGGAAACTAAGTAAAATTTCAACCACCATCAGGAAAAGAAGACTAAAACTGGCTGTACATGTCTACGGAGACAAAGAAACTCCTGCATATCTAACAGTCACCTGGGAGCCAAAACATGGTACTGCTAGTAGAGGAAGACCTCCAACAACATTCGTGGACACACTCCTAAGGCGGAGAATGCCGGAGAACTAGAGAGGTGTATGATGGATATAGATAGATGACGTCGATTCTCATCCCGTTATCCTGAAGGCATCGGCCAGAAAAAGAAAAAGAATGAAGTAAGTAAAGAAACTGATCACGACGTTGGGGCAGTTTATAATGATTTAGATTTCTATCCCAAAACACTTTTATAAGACTCCAATTCTCAATCATATTCCCACATTTCAAACTCAACCGACGATTGGACTGCATGCAAATGTAAATAATATCTTGCCTCAAGAAGATGTAGACAGGGCAATCTTAGCGGCTGGTGAGATCTATGGGTTCTACTATAATGTAATATATTTTGATCATTACCTTTTTGATTGCGAGAATGACATCAGTAGTGATGAATATCTTCTAAAAGTTTACAAACTAGTGGTCGGCGAATGGAAAGATCTTCCTGAGACGGACACGATGAAACTTGCAGACGTCTTCAAGAGGTTGGGTTAGAAAAGCAAAGATAGTGTATACCATTGCTAGTTGTCAGAGTCGTTTAAAATTGCTGTCCATTTTCCAACACCATGTTTTTGGATTCCGGTACTAATAAAATTAGCCTCCAGTATCGAAAACTTAACTTTCTTCTGTCTTCCAAGTTGTTTTGTTGCAGTAGATTTAATCGATTCACCCTTTTCTCTCGACGTTTCCGTTATTTCTTACGCCAATTTTATGTTTAAAATTAAAATGATTTGGAAGAATTGTCTCTATTTCTTTGACGCTCTTTGGAAGATGTGTCGTCTCTTAATTTCTCCATGGAAATCTTACAGCTTTTTGCAACGTCCCGTGATTGCAATATTAGATAATGGACTTTCGCAACTACTGATGTATGCTTTTGGTCGTTTGATATATTTCGCTGGTCATTAACATCTAACGTTGTAACACTTTCAGTTTCAATCATTTGTCGGTATCTAGTAGAGCTGGTTACTTATAGCTTGGAAAACAACTCGTCCAAAAATATCACCCAATCTTGTTAACTGGTTACCGTTTCTGCTTACAAGTACATAATTGCAACGTGGGTTTAAGTGCGATCTAACAAATTGTACATATCCATTTAATATTGCAACTACCTCTTTGCTAAAAATTAAAGAATTAAAACCGTATTTCTCGTTAGTTTTAAAAATAGTTTGATCTTTAAAACCGTCTTCGCTCACATTTTCCAGCATCTGTCTAGTCAAATATTTATACGTCATGAGACGATTAGCTTTTACCATGATAAACAAAACAGCAACAATGTAGGATGATAAATCATTAGCAGGTAATAGTTTGATCTTTAAAACCGTCTTCGCTCACATTTTCCAGCATCTGTCTAGTCAAATATTTATACGTCATGAGACGATTAGCTTTTACCATGATAAACAAAACAGCAACAATGTAGGATGATAAATCATTAGCAGGTATATTTGTCGTTGGGCGTGATGAATTTAATAAAATCTGCGTAAATTTATTAGCCTGAAATGGTACAACATTTTGAATACCTTCAAGTGTTGCCCAGCAGTTGATTGTTCTTAAGTAATCTATACTTAAATCTTGATTCCATTCTGCTTTCATTTTATTTTTTGCTAAACATTTCTTTACCCTATCTAAATATATTTCTGAAGCGACAAAAATTGAAAGATTATCTCTACTTGCTCCAGAGCTCCGTCAAAAATCAAGAAGATGAGATATTGCATTCATGTAGTCATCCATGCCTGCATAACCAACACTCCAATTTTCTTGCAAATATGAAACAATGTCAGAAATTAGATGTATAGACCCAAGGCAATAATCTGTCACTATATCTGGAATTTCCCATGTAGTAGACATGTCCTCACAACAGAATTTTGTAAACTTCAAGATTTTGCAAGCTAACTGATCTGACTGACTGTCACTTTTCCCACCGCCAACAGGACTTTTCAGCCATCTTTTAAAGTTCCAAGCCAATTGGCATGCACGAGAAAACATTGACATTGCGTTTGTTGTACTTCTTTTTGGCTTTTGAATAACTGTTTGTCGAGTACACATAACTGGAAATATAATCCGCACGAGGTGATGACTACACATGATGATCCTTCATTGATGACGTCAACACGTGAACTCGTGAACTAGAAATTACAATTTATTAACGAGGATAAGATAACGTCCTGTCATCATCTTATCTGCACAAGTGCCTGCTACTGTATCTTCATGTAACTACATTCCGTATGTCAACACATTATACGTTCGTTATTGTAATGTATATTACTACAAATATTAATGACAACAGCTGATTTATATGTCTAGGACGCTAGACACTTTTCTGGTTGCTGTTTTCTTTTTTTAAATTTTAGCTACGGTGAAATGATGGTCAGCAGAAATACGATGATCTGATGTCATTGGACTGTCAACATATCATGCTAATCAAGTATTGACGATCTGGAAACACGATAGTCCGATATCACGTGATCGATGATCTACAAAACACGATAATGTTCAATTTCATGCCAATCGGGCATTGATGAAGAAATACGTACAACATGATGCTATGGGCATCTCACGATTTCATGCCAATCAGGCATTGACGCAGAAATACGATATATGATGTTATGTGCATCCAAGAATCCATGCCAATCGGGCATTGACGAGAACATTCGATCCAATCTGGATCTGACACTACACGATTCGAAATAAACGCCACACGAGAAGAAGGCGATCAATGGAAAATCAGAGCTTGGGAATGGCCATCGAAGGACGATGATTGACAATGATTGCAACACGGTTTGGTTTGCGTTTCATGCGACACCTCATCCAATATAGTAGATGGATGAATGCTGTCGATAGCATTTTGAAGTTGGGAGGATGTGGGAAGGACTGGAACGAGGCAGTGTACACGTGACGACCATTCGAATAGTGAAGTCAGTATATAGAGTACGGCGAAGATGCTCCACGTGTTGATCTGATGTAGAGCTATGATTATATATAAGAAAGTTACGTTTTGAAGAATGAAAGGGTTGTTTCTATAGCATAATACCCACTTAAGTATCGAGTAAGTTTGGGATACCACATAAGCTTAGAAAAGAGAAGATAATTTAAGCTATTTGGACACTCGTACAAAACTATGATTGTAAAGTTTATATGGCAATACACTTCATGAAAAGGATTGTATGTGTTACTTACCAGTTCTTCTTGCCAGCTTACTAACACTGCTGGAGTGTTAAAATAACATTTGAAGTCATCCCGAACGTTTTTGGCACTATTAGTAAAATTGTTTGAGCCTTGTGTTTGTATGGTTGTATAGGCACCAACCCTTGAACATCACTTATTTCATTTCTCCACCCTCCTGCTCTTCTGCCTGTACCATTTTTAAGGTCAGTAAAGTTATCTGGTTGTTGCTGACTGACTGGGTTTCCATCAGAAAGTTACGTAGTGCTATCGCAGCCTTCGTTATATATTTAACATTATTAACATGGGAAATTATAGGCCTTCTGAACGCTCTGAAACGATTGGCAAGTGTCCCAAATACATTTTCAATTGTTCGTCTTGCTCGTGATAGTCGGTAATTGAAAACCCTTTTATAATAGTCTAAGGTTTATATACAGTTTCCTGAAAAATAGGAAACAAAGAGTTAAAATTGGATCTACTCTTAGAGAATGGATTCAATTAATTATTGGAGTCTCACAGGGATCTATTTTAGGTCTTATATTGTTTAATATTTTCATAAACGACTTATTTTGATTTATTCATGAAACTCAAGTATGTAACTTTGCTGACGATAACACATTATACAGCTGTGGAGCAACTATTGAGCGAGTTACGACTACTAAACTTGAGAATGACATACCTCACATGATTAAATGGCTCCAATTAAACTCCATAGTAGCAAACGCTAAAGAATTTCAACTCAGGTTTCTTGGCTTAAAGAGACAGAATTTGTGTATTGACATCAATAACACAATTATCTTGTCAAGCCCAGAAGTGAAACTACTTGGAGTCACCATAGATTCTAAATTGAATTTTAATAAGCATGTGTATGAAATATGTCAAAAGTATAATAACAAACTAAATGTTGTTCTAAGAATTAGAAGCTATCTGACATTGGATAAAACACGTATTCTTTGCAATGCAGATGTCCTATCCCCATTTAAGTATTGACCTTTAATTTGGATGTTCTTCGGGGGAAAGGGGAAAACTAAGATGTGGTCTGTCCAACGAAGAGCATTAAGTCATGTCTTTAAGTTATCATTAGATGAGCTACTTACAATAAGCGGGGAGTCTAGCATACGCACGCAGCATTTGCAATACTTGATGACGGAAATTTACAAATCTGTTCATCGTTTGAACCCAGAATTCATGTGGAATCTATTGCAACCAAAGTTACTAAACTATAACCTCCGCATATCAAATCTACTTAAACTCCCCCAAATTATGTCGTCTAATTATGGCAACAACTCTTTTATATTTCAGGGTAGTATCCGTTGGAATACCTTACCTGACCACATAAAAACATCATCCTCGCTTACTACTTTTAAATTAAAAATTAAAGCTTGGCATCAAATCTACTTAAACTCCCCCAAATTATGTCGTCTAATTATGGCAACAACTCTTTTATATTTCAGGGTAGTATCC
>JANTOQ010689897.1:0-10141 GCA_027564595.1 Bythotiara depressa
TATTAGGAGTAACAATTGACAACAATCTAAAATTTAATATTAATACTAATATTAAAGTTAATATTTCTAATATTTGCTAATGCTAACTGCATTAGCTAGGCTAACTAAATTATTACTTTTTGATAAAAGAAGAACTTTAATGAAAGCGTCAATCCCAATTCACATTTTGCCCACTGACATGGATGTTCCATGACTGAGGTCTCAACCGCTTACATGAAAGAGCACTAAGGATAGTTTATAAAACTGATACATTTGTGTTTAAAAGAATTACTCCTAAAAGATTCTGTATCAACCATCGTAACGTACAATCCTTGGCCACTGAATTATATAAATTAATAAACAATGTATCACCTACTTGCATGGATGAAATATTTTTAGATAGAAAATATGTTGTTCCCAGACTTTGCTCACAAACAGACTTTAAATTATCGCATGTCAATAGCGTTTATAATGGACTTGATTCTTTAAGATATTTTGGACAGACAATGTGGAATAAATAGTTCTTAATAATTTGAAAAATTCACCATCACTTGGTACACTTAAAAAAGAAATTAGGAAATGGATCCCAGATAACTGTCCCTGCAGGCTGTGTAAAAATTATATCCCAGATCTTGGTTATAATATACATAATTACAAAATACAATTAAAAGGGCAAAACTATCCATAAACTTTGCACATAAATATACAAGTTTTGCTTTTATTATTTTTATTGTTATATTTTTTTAAATAAAGTATTTTAATCTTTGTAACTTACATTTTTATATATTTTTATGGGTGTAAAATAGAAGTTCTTCTTTTTTTCTAAACACTATTTGTGCTATGAGTCATGTGATGTATTTTGGAAGCAAAACTATAAATATTGGGTTCCAAGCACACTTATGGATGAATGTTTCTTTGTTTACATTGGCTAATATATAGCTAACAATGGGTTTCTACATTAGCTGAAAATGTAACATTTAAAAATATTTATTCAAGAAGGTTTTTCTCACATGACGTATAAAAAGTTATACACAAGCCAATTTTAAAAATAAAATCATAAAATCTAATCAAAGAACGTAATCTTTCATATAATTATTCACATTTACTTTGAATGTCTTCTTTTTCTTTGTGGAAATGTGTGTGTAAAGTGGTACATTTGTTGTCTGTGATAGTAGCTGTGAAAGGAATACAAGAAACGTGTTTCATCGCCATCTTGCTTGGTTCGTTATTTTTTGGACTTGATTTCAATTTTATACTTATATTACGGCAGCCAGTTTAATATAATAAACCACGGTTATTTTTTCGTACCACGGTGAAAACAATGATGGTTGTTAACAGTGGCAAACTTGAGTTCATTGTTCCTTTTTCAACATAAAACTATCATGGTGAAAAGTAGCATGGCAATTTCAATTGTGACCAAATAATAATAT
This sequence comes from Bythotiara depressa, assembly GCA_027564595.1. NCBI lineage: Eukaryota > Metazoa > Cnidaria > Hydrozoa > Anthoathecata > Bythotiaridae > Bythotiara > Bythotiara depressa. The sequence continues at coordinate 1,410 of JANTOQ010689897.1, forward strand.
TGTCAGCCAAATGTTCTTAATAGTTTAAATACTATGTAATGTTAGTTTATGTTAACTTTGTGCATTGTGTAATTATAAATATTAGTACGTTTTTAATCTCCACAATACGAACATGAAAAAGACAAGTGGGTATGTTGTGACTTGTATAGACAAATTAGCTAATGAATTTATAGAACCTATGTTAGATATTTTTTCTGACTATACCATTGGTTTATGTGAAGAACTAGATGAAAGTTTAGCTGACATCAAACTATTTTCAGATGGAGACAGTGACACGGATGACGATGACCTATACATGCTTGATCTCCGGGATGAAAACACATGCCTGAAGATGCTATAAAAAAGAGGAAAATTGTGGTTGTAAACTAAATCAGATTTGTTCAACTATAACTATGTTAACAGCGTTAGGAGCGAAATTTTAGAGTTAGACCCAAAAGAGTTTGATTTGATGATACTTGGTTGTATTAGGTCAACGTTACCTGGGGATAAGCATTTGACATTGAAAGAGACAGAACGTAAACATGGATATTCAACATTCTACTTTGAAGGGCACAGAGTTTGTTTAAAGTCGTTTTGTTTTCTGTATTGTATGCGCAACTCAAAATTTAACCGAATTCTGCAACATTACAGGCAAAATGGAATAGTTTCGCGTGAACACGGTAATAAGAGGAAACGCCCACATAATGATTTCAGTTTTGAGGACATCAAATACTTTAAATGCTTCTTGATGAATTATGCAGAAGAGCATGCTATAATTTTACCAGGCCGTTACCCAGGTCACAAGAATACATACGATTGCTCTCTTCTGACAAAACTAAGAATGGTATCTGGGAATTTTACTGTGACTGTTGTCGTTTGTCGAACCTTCCATGCATGGGATACTCTACATTTTGTGATCTATGGGCAAGGCTTACACCAAATATTTCTATCATGAAACCTATGACAGATCTTTGCTGGCAGTATCAGAAAGGAAACAAAATTATTAAAACAGCAAATCTACCAGAGGATGAAAAAAGTAAGCATTTGCTACAGCAAGAAAAGCACCTCTATGCTGCAGAAAATGAGCGAGATTTATACTCTAGCCAAATATGTGAATCTAAGTCAGAGTTGGAAAGAATTGATCTTCAACTAGCAGTTCATAACTTCAGGCCTCTGTGCTCATTCCAGGGGTTCCATGCACTACAGCTTTGACTATGCCCAACAATTACATTATCCCACGGATCCTCTTCAACCTGGGCCAGTTTATTTTAAAACATGTAGGAAATGTAACATCTTTGGAGTATGCATTGAATCTATCCCAAGGCAAATAAACTTTTTGATTGACGAAATTGTGACTTGCGGCAAAGGTGCCAATTCAACAATATCACTGGTACACTTTTTCTTTTGAGACGGAAGTATTTATTCGCGCAGACAATTGCTGTGGACAAAATAAAAATAGGACCTTTATTCAATACTTTGTGGCGAATTATTAATGGATTACATCACAGAGTGAATTATAGTTTCATGATAGCTGGCCACACAAAGTTTTTATGCGATGCTTGTTTCGGAATGTTAAAGAAGAAAACAAGAAAGACATTCATTTCGTCACTGTACGATATCGCTGAATCAGTATACGAATCTTCAGAAGTAAAAATTCCAGAGTTGGCAGGGTTAGAAAATGGGGAAGTGCTTATTCCCACTTACGACTGGAAAACTTTCTTGAATGAATACTTCAAGGCTGTCCCAAATATAAAGAGATATCACCACTTTAGGTATTCTCATGAACACATTGGGAATGTTTTCTGCAAAGAATTCAGAGACACTGAAGAAGTATCATTTGATCTTTGTATAAATAAGAGCATCCTTCCGATGGGAAAAATGCCTAATGTTATTGCATCAGAGGGGTTGTCTGATGAATGAAGAATGTACCTTTACAAAGAAATAAGACAATTTCGCCGCTCTGGTACAGAAGACTTAGTTGCTCCAAAACCATAAAACATTTTGTAACCAACCTCGCTTCCTGTGTCATTTATAGTTCTTTCAAAAAAGAAACTAGGTCCTAACAAAGTTGAAAAAATAATTTAAAAAAGTAACTATGTCTTCTTTTTATTTAAACCAGACACACCAACAAATTTATTGTGGAACTTAGAGACATACAACCACGCAATAATTTTAAGCAAGTATCAGTTTGCATGATTTAAACAATGTGCTCGGCACTTTTCCTGTTTCGAATCAGTTTTATCAAAGAAAACAGGCACTGAGAACAAGGTTGTTTGTGTGAAAAATTCAGTGTTTTGGGTTAATGAAAAGGTCCATCCATGCATTGATTGTTTAATAAAAAATGTTCCTATTTCTCTCTTTTATCAAGATATTTTATATTTACATGTTTTTTCGTGCTACCAGAATTTTGCTCTTTGAAAATGCTACCTAGTATGCACCAGAGATATAACCAATTACTTTACACACTGTGCATATTCAAGAACATTTCCCCTGAGCAGAATTCTGCGGGTGAGGAAATTTCCATTTAGTTCTCTATAAAACATTGTCACTTAGCTACGTTAAACAGGGCCTATAGAAAATATATAAGATTAAGTTCTGAAAGCTAGGGTCCATACTTAATGGGACTATGATGTTCAGTAAATCTTAGATTCAACTATAGTCCTTCAGGTACATATCAATAAAAAATAATGGTGTTCTCTAGAGTTCTAAACATATATTGTTTTGGTAATAGAATGCCTAAATATTATAATGATTACGATGCAAAAACAACAACATTTGTCGCTTTGGGTATAAACATAAATAAGTGCTAATTTATTTGCAACTCAAGAATAGGGCTAATGAAAACAATGTAAACAGTTAAGATTAACTATGGGAAATACGAAGCTAGAATAATGATAAAAATTATCTGCCGATTTATTAAGTGGATCTATTTCCTTTTCATATTTAAACTATATTTGTCCTTTTGTCGTCATAACACGTCTCTACATTTATTTATTTTTCCCAACGATTAGCTTCCAAGATCCTTCTTTTTGTTTATCGTTACAAATGGAGTAGACGGCATACACAACATCATGTATAAACCTTACGCGATCTTTGTTTAGTGCTTTCTTGTTCTTTTTTACATACACGTTTGAAAGAGCCATGTCTTCCCTGGAAAAGAGAACATCACATAAGGTTCGCACAAGGTTTACACTTGTTATGGTTTCCACGGTCATGATCAGCACGGTGTTTTGCTCCTCCTTCTACAAGCTTTCATATACCAGGTGATTTGTGACAACAGGCAGAAAATCTTCCTTCTTTATGTTCAAATCGTCACCTTCCTGTATTGCATCTTTATTTTCACGAGGATAAAGATGAGGTATACTACCCTGTTTTGATAAGGCACCTATATCAGCCACTGTAGATGAGGAAGCTGTATTCGCTGTTGCCATTGAAAAATCTGTATCACTTGATATGTCTACATTGCCGTTGTCTAAGCTGGCGAGAAAGTCATCTAAACTAAATGGTATGGCAGACAATTGTTGTTGATGTTCTTCGTCTTCTTGTTGGTGATGGTGAAGTGGTTTATTTTAAGGCCCTGGTGTACTATTGAAAGCTTGATCGTTCCCAAAATAAGTGGCAATATCGTTCATAAAATGTTTCACTTCTTGTTGGTCTGTTCTTATGGCATTAGTCTGTTGTTTTATTTCTAAGCTAGTTTTCAACAATGTTTCAATTTTTTCTTCGAAATAATTTTTTTGTCTCTCCTGCATCGAATTGGTTAACTGCTTTTTCAGTGCTTCTATTGTATTTTTATATTGTATTTCTTTTTTATAAAAATTTTCAACTGTTTCTGAAACCTTCTCTGTTACTCTTCTTTCCACCTCAACCTCTATCTGTTCCTCTCGTAGCTTTAATCTATTTTCTTCATGTTGTACTTTCTCCATCAGTTCTTTTTCCATGCGCTCTATACGACAAACAGCTTCTTGTTCCCACATTTCTACTTCTTTCTCTTGTTCTTTTTCTTTTTGTAACAACTTTTCCTCAATTTTTTCTTCATTATTGCGGCGTTCTGGTTAGTTTTAGCAAAGGTAATTGTCCTTAATCTCTGCTCCGTTGAAGTTTTTCCACTTCCGACGATGTTTTTGAAACTTTTTTTCGCCCTTCTTTAAGTGTGTGGTGCTTCTGTTGCATCTGGAGATATTCTGTATATGCTGATGGCTATAAATTATAGAAAGTAGAAAAAGTATTATTACATGTTGTTTTATTTTCATACAAGCTTCTTTACGCTTACCAACATTCTTTTACGCAACACGATGCACGTTTTCATAAATAACACTACTTCTAGTGCGGTTTATTTAGTTTTACCTCGTTTAAATTTAATCAAAATTAGTCTTGCATCTTTCACAATCAAAACAATTATATTTAACATGAAAACGAGATTTCTAAAATAAGCTGGCTCCTTCGTTTGAATGATTTTCTTTATCCCACAAGTAACACACAATCCCAGCATTTGTGATTGGTTAGATGAAAGAAACACACCATATATTTATTACTAAAACAAACCTTCATATAAGTGCAAAAACAAATTTTTAAGAGGCTGCCGTTCGTTAAATGAAATGCTACGAAAAAAAGAATCAAACACAGATGTAAAATATTTACTACAAATAATTTAAACTACTCTGTCTTACCTCGTGGCGTTTAGCTGAGATTGATGCATCATTTTCAGCAACATCACCATTTCCTTCTACAGTCTGTAACAAGACGAAGAATAGTAAATTAATTTCTTTTTATAGAAGTAGCTCTTATTACTAGTTACATACTTACCAGATAATCGAAAATATCTAATTCACTAACAAATAAGACATTGAAAGGATTTAGGTTGTGTTTCAGCAGTACATTATTTACCTTGTATGCACTGCTGTTAATTTGACATACCATATGATATATTTCAATATATTTCACCTTGTACCCAGGGCCCATGTCTCTTTTTTATATCGGAGGGCCATCAGTTATATCGAAAAAGGAAATAGGTCCTGGGAAGGAGGTTGATTTCACATTATGTATTTTAAAGAGCATCTACGAATGAGAACTATTTCCTTTTTTAGTATTACTAACCTGCCTTCGCTCACTAGACAATACTGTTTGAGCTGCTTAGCGTTTTTCTTATTTCTAACCTAGGAAGCAATTAAAAATTAAAAGTGAAAATTAAATTATTGTGTTACTCACCAATGAGGAAGATGCTTCAGTGTTGTTAGAAACTATATTAATATCCACCTCTGATGTTGGCTGCTGTTGTGTATCATTATGAATTGCATTCACCTGATTCTAAAACAAAGAGACTTAATATTTTATCACTGGACATGTGTATTCACTTATATTTTTCAACACAAATAATGTAACATCATTTATCTTATTTTCATAAGTGCAGAATCTTCAAGAGTATTCACATTTATTAGGTATGTACCTGTATTTCCTGTAGCGGTAATCTGGCTCTTTTTATTGGTTTTGGCTTAACTTCTTTACATGCTGCATTTTCTTTCTCTTGCAAACGCTTGTTACCAGACTTCCAAGAATCTAACATTTTACCATGCAACCAATTCCTTCCAAACTTAGCTGTTACTACATCTCCTTGTTGTAATGTCTCAGGTGCATTCGGTCTTATATCACTCTGGCAACAGCAGTTTCTGTGTTGTCTTGATCCCAAACCACACAGAGCCTACAGTTTTTCCCAGTTTTAAATTCCATGTTGCTTGCTTTGTAAAACCTTCGTGTCGACAGAGTGAGGGCAGAGCACAAAATAGCTTTCAATATTTCAATATTTTTTTGCAACGGAAAGTGTATAGAGAATAAACAAATTGCTCTGAATAATTAGCGTAATTGAATTGTGTAATATAATATATATTTAATATAATAATAACACAAAAAGTATATATCATCTTTATTAAAGCTCAAACAGCTGTTTGTGCTACAAAAGATCATTCACAAGGCGCATTTTCCCACACGCGGTGTTATCCATTAATCTGATTAGACGAATAAATCAGCAGACTAGGATTTCATTAAGACTCGAACAGCTGTTTGCGCTACAAAATAAAAATTCACTAGGTGTATTTTCCCGCACGCTGTGTTATCCATTAATCTGATTGGACGAATGAGCCAGAACTAGGACTAGTCTTTATTTTTTAAAACACCCAGAAGGAGAGATCATAACTCAATGCGCGAATTTCCGTGAATCTGATTTCCCTATAAAACGGTCTAGATCTAGTCTACAGAACAGTTTAACCATTTAATGCCTGAATATACCATTATGCCTCCTGTCTATTGTAAATTTCCCATTGTAAACCATTATAATTTTATGAAGAATCAGCGGGTCTTATTAACTTCTCTACAACCTTTATTTCCCTGTTGTTTCTAAACATCAACCCCCTGGAATATGTAGGATAACAAAATAACGACTATTGCTTGAGTCCATTTCTGGGGACAACAGGCACTAAGGAAGAGTTCTTCTTGCTCCAGCCAATCATAATAAAAACTTTTAATTTTACTTACTTACACACGTTGTATATTATTATTTTTAATGCCGAAAAATACTAAGAAACTAAAATTTATTATTATTATTAGATTAATATAAGGAACACTATAAGAAACAAAAGTTTTATATTTTATTTATGTTTTATATAGGTGGAAGAATAGACCTACAAATAGATGCCACGAAATCATACACTTAGCTATATTAGCTGAAAATGAGCTCAACTTATAGTTTTCTCTGCCGAAAGTGAACGATGTCCCACCATCTATATCACTTTGGATATTTTACAGAATACATTCCTCAAAGTTGACTTTTAAGCTCATAACCTCCTTACTCATTTCCACGAAATTCATAAATAAAAGCCCCTAAGCAGTGCGATGGAGTGCAAATCAGTTTGAGATGTATGATGAAGTTCTAATATATCTGTTAGTCATAAGCCAAATAAACACACACATGAGGGAAGGGAGAGAAATGACACAATGCATGCCATGTTTTTTCAAGTCTATTGCATCCATCTTCCATTTTACCATCACTAGCTTCATCACTAGCTTCATCACTGTATGACTTGTGCAGGAGTAGAAATATTTTTTATTTTCATGGCCAGAAATATGATTATCCCAGTTTCAAAATGCCATCATTGTCAAAATTATCATGGTTGGAAATATGATTTTCTCTTTGATTTTCTGATTTATTTACACCACAAATTCATAGTGCAGTACAATGCCATAATTCATCAAGTTTGCTGCGAGAAATCGTAGTATATAAGGCTGTAATACCACAATTCTTCGATCTTGCTACGTGAAATCATAACATTGCGCATAATTCTTCATCAAATGAAATCGTAAAGTTTCACCACATTTCTTTGATCTTGCTGCATGAAATGATTTGTAACACCATAATTCTTCATTTTTATTATAATCATAACGTAATTCCTCAAGCTTGTTACAAGAAATCGTTATAGTATATCTGTTGTTCTATTTTAGCTTTTTTTTTCTCCCTCAAAGAATTCCCAGAAGAACGAGACAAGTTTTGCTTCTTTCACGTGAAAAATTCAATTAACATGACTATGTAATAATACCTGGTTTCTATTACATGCAATACTGTCATAGGAGCACATCTTGGGATTAACAAATAATATAAAGAAGCTAATCTCAATTGCATATTAGCTTTAATTTAAAGCCAAATATTTCTTATTTTTTACATGCTGTTTACAAAAATATGTGTTACAAGGTAATTATGTTAAGTAATCATGAGGTAGTTTACGTAGAGAATGAGAACCATGTAGAGTTGTTTCTTTATCATTCAGGAGTATAAGCATCTTTTCTTATTAGAATATTAAATATAACGGGCAGGTATTTAATCACGACGCCAGCTGGAACATTTAAGAGTATAAAATTGAATGAACATTGTAAAATTAAACACTACTGCATGCAATGTAAATCTTTAGAATAACATTACTCTTTACAGTAACATTAAATGTATGTGGTATCATGTTACATTTGAATGTGCTACTATATCTTCTGAAAATAGCTTCAACTTTGACCTTCGGCCATGAAGAAGCATTCCTGATTGTTTTCTAAGGTTGGGAAATAGGAATATCAGCCAAGAAAAAACACGGAACTAGTGGTCATATTCATTATTTTATCTAGGTTTTAGAGGCTTAAAACATGGAACGAGCGGATGGGGAATCGTTGTTTAATTTAGGTTTCAGAGTATTAAAAATCGAATGGGGGTTTTAGAGCCTTAAATATTGGACAGGTGTCGTGGATCATCGCTTAATCTACATTTTAGAGGCTTAGAAATCGAACTAGCAGTTGTAGATCTTTGTTTACTCTAGGTTTTTGAGGCTTAAACATGGAACGAGCAGTCATAGATCATTGCTTAATCTAAGTTTTTGATCCATTTTAACATAACCTTGTTCATAGGACATTTTTCTTATTCATGTAAATAAGCATCAAAAAGGCCCTGGGAACGAGGTTGATTTCCACGACTAGAAATGAAGTGCAAAATTGATGCTCAATAACACACATCGTCTCTTATCTCTTCCTAGACATCTTCCTGATGAATGATGTGAAACAGGGGCATTATTTTCACTTGAGAAATTGTTAACATTTTATTAAGAAATAATTTATTCTTCCGCCGTCCTTTATCTTATAAATATAAAAACGAGTAAGAAATAAAGAGTAAGAAAAGAAAAGAGCTTAGTTTACCAGGCTAAGGTGGATGATACAGACAAAATAAAATT
>JANTOQ010690008.1:0-10141 GCA_027564595.1 Bythotiara depressa
TAACTAACTTGTAAAAGAAAAGCCATTGAAATATATAAAAGGGTATTTTGTTTAAATAGCCCGAATTCTTCAGTATTTTTTTCTTTTTTTCCCACTTTATATGTACAAATTCCATGAACTACATTATTATATTTATAAGAGTAAACGTGTTGTCTAGACGTCAAGCACCTCCTCCCATAAACCTAGCGGCCGTAAAAAGTCACTCGTGACAACTTTCCAGACGTGTGTTCCACATTTAAGCCTCTAAAACATATATTAAACAATGTTCTATGCCCGCTAGTTCAATTTCTAAGCCTCTAAAACGTAGATTAAACAACGATCTAACACACCCGGTCCAATTTCAAGGCTCTAAAACGTAGATTAAACAACGATCTACGATCGTTAGTTCGATATCTAAGCTTCTAAAACGTAGATTAAATGACAATCTACCACCCATCCGATTTTCAAGGCTCTAAAACCTAGATTAAACAAAGATCTACGACCTTTATCATTCACTTCTGTCTCTCAAAATTTGTTGTTAACTGTGTTTGAAAACAAAGCAACGTGTGCAAAGACGGGTTTAATTATTTCATTACGACACCATTACCAGCTGGCATACTTTCTAAAATTATTATTTTTTAATTAACGGTGTTAAAAAGAAGCATAAGTCCGATTTCCACTTTTGTAATTTCCTAAAAACATTTCAAACAAACCTAGACTATTCAATGAATCAAGGATATATTTATATAGTTTATGTTATTACGTTGCGTTGTTGTTATAAAACTTCAACGATGAAGAGTGTACCTTCTGGGAATCATTTTACAATGCACGTGCATGACCTGTTACAAGAATAGATGCTGAAGAAAAATAAGATGCAAAAATAAATTAAAAAAGTAACAATTGATACAAAAATATTGGACTTTTTGTTCCGCAAACGTAATTTAATACAGTAAATTTAATAATGGAAAAAAAGCAGTGTACCTCGACGGATATAACAGAAGACGTTGTGCTGTGAGTGGCAAAGTCATTGCACTTGGCGTACAACATAATTCTAATTTGTGTGTACGTTAGCGTACGTCCTACAAAAATTACTTGTACGAAGTGCAAATAAACTCAATTTTTGCGTACGAACGTATGCACGTACAGCATTATTTTGCTCCCTGTAATCCATGTCTCAGAACTTTATATGCTATAGAATTTGGTTTATTCAATGTTCAGTGTTATCTCTTTGTTCATGTTACCGTATTGTCTGAGAAAATTTCTTCATTGTTTTCCTTATACTGGAAAATTTGGAAAGATAGAAAAAGTACTGTCTGGATAGTACTGGAATTTCATTTTTATAATTTGGGTGGCCACCCTGTGTATGTTTTGATTTCCTTTTCTTGATTCTTGTTTCCGGGACATTTTTGGCTGACTCAAAGGTTGGTTTCTTTGAAAAGTCAAATGGCTGCAATTAAAATTCTACTGGTTAAAAATGACATTCTAATGGCTTCAATGAAATTTTAATGGCTACTATGAAATGCAAATGGTTAAAAATGAAATTCTAATGGCTTCCACAAAATTTAAATGGTTAAAAATTAAATTATCATGGTTGCAATGAAATTCTAATATTTAAAAATGATTCTAGTGGCTGCATTGAACTGCAAATGGTTAAAAATAAAATTATCATGGTTGCAATGAAATTCTAATGGTTTAAATAAAATTAATAATGTATTTATTATAAAAACAAACACATCATTGATTTTGGCAGTGGTTTGTTGATGCATTGCCATAAATAAATTCATTACTTAATGTTTACCTATGATTGCCGTGCCAACAGATCATTTTAACGAATCTTGCAATTACAGTTTATGCCATTATTAATATTGTTACTTCTTGAAAAAGTCATTCATTTGTCACCGACTGAAAGGATTAATCATTTAAAGAAACATGGCCAATGCTATTCTTATTGGGACTTAAATTTGTTTGCTACAGACTAAGATTACAGATCAACTACAGACTAAGATTCAAGACTAGCAAAAAAAAGCATTTTGGTTTACCAGTCATTTCAGAACATATGAGCTTTTAAAAAAGCAGGGTGAAAAATCTGACAATTCAGGTGTCATTTAATTTCAATTTTAAAACGTATTTCTTTCATTGATATTTTCTAGGCAAGGCTTTCCCAAAGTTATTGAACAACCTCCAATATTGTGTATAATAACATGGGGTGATCGTTATGAAACTGTCAACAATGCACTTTGAATTTGTAGAAATAAATATTACTAGAAATGATTTTCATACATACACAGAAGGTGTAGTCCCTCTCCACCTCCATTCAACATTTGCAGGTGTACAATTTTCATGAAACCCTCCCTCCATTATGCATACATACTAAATGGATGGCTCAATTTCCTAACCCTGTGCATTACCTTCATTACTTCTTAGAGCTGTTTTGTTAAAATTGGCTTCTGTTGCAGTTCTGGTCATCACTTTATACACACAATACAGTTCACATGACTGTGCAGAGGTTTGTTGATTATTTGTGTGTAAATAAAGAAAAGTAAATTAGTGAAAGAAAATTTAAGATTTATATGTTGAAGAAGAATACGACAACTTTGTGAATCTATGTGTTCCTTGAAGTTTGAGAGAAAAATTATCTGCTCTAGGGGAATGCTTTGCAGAATCTTGGTCAAATTGGGCTAGCAAGAAATTATTTATGTAGGATCTTGTCTAATTTAGCAAAAACATCTTAGGTAGACAAAATCAAGAATTAATTTAGAACATAATTGGCATAAAAACATGAATTTTTCAGTGAATGAAAATATCAATGGGTTGAAGAATTGAATGGTGACAAGAAAAATGAGAGCATATGTTGCTAATTTTTTGCTGCAAATTTCTTAAGGAATTGTTGCTCTTATATCATTTTAGCATAAATTAATTCTATATATCACATAATTATCATCTTAGCTCAGCAATTAGTCTTCAATAATAAATAACATTTTGTATACGTTTCATTTTAGTGTTGGGAAAATCAGATAGCTGCACAGATGCTTAATTTAATATTTATTGATTTCTTTGTGACTATTGGGATAACCATTGTTGCCGAAACATCAAGAAAGTAAGTTGACAAATCATATTTAGAGATTAAACCAAGAGAAAGGTTTATGTCAATCAGTTATTTCTAAACAGTCACAACTGACACTGGTACAGTCTAGGGTGTAAATATCTGGCTTACTTGCTTATGTATGTAATCAAATCGTTGTGTTTTCATCGTCACAGAAGACTAGGTTCTAGATTGCTAATGGGAATGCTATTGAAAATAACCAATTATGATTACACCAAGTTCTTACATATTTTTACCATGGCTCTTCTCATAAGTCAAATTTGATTTTCTCGTGTTTTTTTTTAATCAAAAGTTTCAATATAATCTTTTTTCTTTTGAAATAAGAAACACAACTCGAGTTCTAAACAGAAAGGATGCTTCTGTATTTTTGTCTAGACATGTCATAACATATTTAAAATGATATCGCCACATAAGCCTTTGTAAAGTTACATTAGAAATTGTTATTTCCTGAGTCGCACTTGCATTTCTTTCTTTTTAATGAAAAATGCATCGGTTGACTTAATTCTCTGGAGTGTTTAATTTATTTAACTAATTTTTAGTTTAACTAATTTTTTTATCTAGTGCTAAGAGCCACAAAATTATTTTTTATTAAAATAGAAGAAATGCATATTGATAGTGAATTTTAATATCATACAACCAATTTTATTACATTCTTTGTGTTTTGTAAATGGTTGTGATGAAGAGTGTGTCCTTTGGGAATTTTTTATAGTGCACGTGCATGACCTGCTACATTGATTGACTTCAAGAAAAAAAGATAATAGAATAATAAATAAACCATGACTAATAAACCTTTAAATTAAATTTGCATATAGTGTAGAATAAACAGCACAGAAGGCTCATTCATAGAAACATGAAGAATGAAGATTTATTTCATTTAATTAATAAGTTTACATTTTTTTTGCCGTTATAAATTAAAATACCTACGGCATTCACGACGGCATTGCCGAATGCCATTGTGGATTCAGAGGGTTGTAACATTCATTTGAACTAACATTTTAATGTAAGCAAATTTGAGGCGGAGGAAAATAATAATTTGCCAACCCTAAACCGACCTCAGAACGGCTTGGCCGACTTTAATTTTACCCTAGGTCGGCAAACTTTCACTGATTTGGTTGGCACTTACATGCCGATCTATGAACCTTCGAATTTCATAGGCTGGAAATCATAAGAGTTTAATTAACAGCTTAGTTTATTTCCTGTGGTTTATTTTATTTATTTCAAAGGACTCATGTACGTAATTATGTTTCTTTAACTAGTTACGTTGGCAAATTATTCACTTAAGAAAGATTATTATTTTACTTATGTCAACATAGTCATCAGAATTCAAGATTTTCGCACCCTGATGTCTCCTTATTAGTATGAAATTGAAACTTAACAGAAAGCATCAAGCCTCCTTATAAAATTTCAACCTCTACAAACACTTCGGGCATTAAGCCTCCTTATTACATTTCAACTGCTACAAACACTTTGGAGGAGAGTTATTGAGTGACACCTGCAATATCAGTGCTATTAGGATTTGCTTTGAGACAGACATTTACCGATGGATGCCAGTTATAATTGTTCACCCTTCCCTCTATAGATATGTTTACCGTTACTTAAATTGTGGATGTAAACTCGGAGTGAAGATCGGTATGCAGGAGTTTCAAATTCCAAAAAATGTTCTTGATTTGGTATATGGACAATCACTTATATGGTTGGTTGATTTATTTCTCAAACAAACATCATGTTCTGTTAATGCCTTTGCGTAATATCAGAATATCTCATCTTCATGTATAGCCATGCACCTGAGTATATACAAAATGTATTTGAAGAACTATGAAAAGTGGTCTTTACAGGGAGGTTTTCTTTACATGCAGTATGATTTCTATATAAAATGTACTGGAAGAACAATGGAAAGTGGTGTTTATAGAGAGGTTTGCTTTACATACTGTAAGATTTCTATACAAAATGTATTGGAGGGACTATGAAAAGAGGTGTTTATAGAGAGGGTTTCTTTATATACAGTGTGATTTCTATACACAATGTATTTGAAGAACTATGAAAAGTGATGCTTACAGAGAGGTTTTCTTTATATATATGTGGTCATTGTAACAGGTTTGACTGTTCCAAGTGCTGCTGTAAATTTTCTTATATCTACACAATGCCACATTTTTCTAAACCTTTATTTCTTTTTTACTTAGCTTTTACTTTGTATTACTCACTTTAGCTTATTATTTCTACTAATTAAAATGGCTTCTTATTGTTACTGGTCAGAAATCTACTAAATTAAAGAAAGTTAATTAATTTCCATAATTGTTATGTTTGAATTTATTTTCCTCATATTGTGATATTTTGTCAAAATAAGTAGTTATTCTGTATTAGTTTAATTTTGTTAGACTGGAACATTTTTTGTTATATTGCTGTTATACGATCTGTTATAAAGTCCACATTTATATATATAAAAATATTTTAAACTACAACCCAGTCATAATAAGGTTAGTGGGCAAAAAGCTATTTCTTATTTAGGACCTAGTCTTTGGAATAAACTACCTAATAGCACCAAAACTGCCAATACAGAGAATAATTTTAAACATAAATTAAAGAAATACTATTTCAACAAACTTAATAATAAGCACAATGATGTTTTCATTTACTATTAATATAGATTCTCCCTGTCTGTCTAATAATTTAGATGAATGTCTTTATGTCTTTTGTTAATATGTGGGACCACTTTTGGAAATACAGTTTACTGTAAATTTAGTCATCCTGGCTGAGTTTGGTGATGTATTTATATGTATTTATATAATTTTTGTATTTAATTTCTGGTTTAAAATTATTATTTTTTATTTAGTTTTTTTAATTTATAGGGTAATGTTTGTTTATTTTATTACAGTGAATAAATAAAGACATTCTCTCCATAAATACCACTTTTCATAGTCCTTCCAATATATTTTGTATAGAAATCATACTGTATATAAATAAAACCTCGCTATAAACACCACTTTTCATAGTCTTACCTTCTAAAAAATAGGTCACAATTTTCTCTTAGCTTTTTATTAACATACCATTTTTTTTGTTTGCACAAATTAAGTAGTGAAATACGTTTTTTGCTACTTAGTGCAGAAAATAAAATTTATCCATTTTTTATTAAAAATATGGATACAGTGAAAAAAGTTTCAAATAAGAGCAAAGACTTTTTTATAAAAAAAGAGCAACATTTGGTTTACATATGTCACCGTAACTTGCTTTTGTGTATTTTTCTCCTGTCCATAACATGGTTTCTTTTCAACAATATTTGCATGCTTATTTATAGGATTGGAACATTTTTTGGTCCCATGATCCCAATTATTGGAATATTAAAGTTGATTATCATGTTTTATGTTAAAAAGGTAAGTTAATATTTCAAATAGTTAGTAAGTAACAGAGAGTTTTTACGCCATTGGGGCATATACACAGCATGTTTGTGGCTGTTCACCCGCACCGACGTAACTGCATTTAAAGTGTATCAAAGTGCAGTATCAATTTCAAACCCCGAATGCACCAGTGAAAACCAAAGGCACATAACTCTACACTACTATCACATTATTTATATATTTTGTAACAAACAATAATCATAGCATCTGAAAGAATCACGTTATTTACAATACTTTGGTTTGTCATGTATATATATATATATATTTTTTTTAAATGAAATATTTTAAAGGAGCAAAAAATCAATTAAATAAATAAACAATTGAAAAACTGCAAAATTATTTAGACATTATATACAATAAATACAATAAATAACATCAAAATAGTTTGGCCTCTACAACAATGATTCATCTACTTAAAATGGTGTCAGTCAATTACATATGTGTGGGGTAATAATATGACCAATTAGAAAATTACGTAATATATTCAATAAATTTTATGTAACAGGCACACTTCGGATAAGTAAGAGCTTAAGTGTATAGAGTTACCCAGCTTTTATAGATAGGAATAAAATAAATAGAAACTAACATATGGTGAAATGTTTAAACTAGACGAGAAAATAGACGGGTTCAAATTGCAAACAATGTGCATAGTTTTTTATCATTTTCGTATAGTGTTATTTTTTTAAGGCATAAAAATTAGTCAGCATACAAGCTGGAATATTTCGAGAAATATACTGTTTTCTCAATTATGATTTAATCAGCCCAAAAATAACCCAGAAACTATAATATTGGTCATAATATCTTTGGACAAGCCGCCTAATATTCAAAAATCAAAAAGTGTTCATTGATATAACTGGAGAAAGAATTATGCTTTTGCAGGTTATCAATGACTTATGATGTGCGGATCTTAGATACATTGGCAGAGAAGCGACCATAGCTATGCAGCATGGTTGGACCACTGGTCCTTTTGATAAGTGAAATAACGACAATATCGGTTGTTTTTCAATAATCACATTGACACATGAGATCCTACACACGAGAAGGGAAAGGTGCTAACACAAAAATCAGCATAAAACGTCAAAAGTCCCATAATTAATGACCAAAGTTTACTCAGTTGTTTTTTTTCAAGTCACAACTTTTTTTTTTATTATTCAAGTAAACTAAGAATTACAACAGTAAGTCACTTTTAAAAATAAACCAAAAAATAAACAATATAAGAATAATTAATGCATGGACATATACAAAGAATACAGGACATCACAAGCACAAAAGAATAAGCAATGGTCCCGCAAGGCACAAAAGTGATATCGCCAAGGAACATTATATATATATATATATAAAATAGGATTATAGGTACTATAGGTTAGTATATAATTTATATTAAAGACCCTTCAAATCTTTCAGTATCCAGGATATATTTAATAACATTAGATATTATAATATGGTTTAAAGTATCATAACTACTACTGCCATACAGAAGAAGCTGTTCAGTTGAAGAGCAGTTTAAAGGAAAAATTGATATGTTATTAACACGAAGGTTGTAATGCAATAGGAAATATTTAGTTGTTT
This sequence comes from Bythotiara depressa, assembly GCA_027564595.1. Classification (NCBI taxonomy): domain Eukaryota; kingdom Metazoa; phylum Cnidaria; class Hydrozoa; order Anthoathecata; family Bythotiaridae; genus Bythotiara; species Bythotiara depressa. Next base: position 8,044 of record JANTOQ010690008.1, read on the forward strand.
CTAAAGAGTTAGTACCACAACAACAAATTGGGTTTATGGTATTATGAAAATTGTGATGAAATGTATGTTCTCTAAGATGACCAAGACCGAGACGAAGTCTAGTTAACAACTTAAGACATGTAGGATGATGGACTTGATAAACAGGTGCTGCAGATTGTCTTACAAATTTAAGTAAAGATTTTTTGAAAGATATAAGTGAAAGAGATTTTTCAATATGTTGATCAAGTTGTTCCCAATTGGTAGCACAGAATGGGAAAAAGAAGGCTTGGAGACGATTTGTTCTGGCAATTATATGACTTAAAGATCTGAAAGATCGAATGTTGTGAGAGTCATTTCTTGTTTGAGGTAGAATATGTTTTAGATATACTGGAGTTTGATTGTTTATGATTTTATATTAAAAACACAATCTTCTATACCATCGTCTAACTTTTAAACTCTCAAAACCAAGCTCTTGGTAAAGTTTTTAACGATTTGTTCCAAAAATGGCTCCTGTAATTGCTAGGGAAGCATTATATTGAATAGTTTCAATTTTGTTGCAAAACGGCTCGTTTAACGGGTTGTCATAAATTATGTCTCCGTAATCTAGATGTGCTCTAATAAAAGATTTGTATATATTAATTAAAGTAAATCTGGGTAAAAAGTGAAAATGACGTCGAATTAAGCCAATAACCTTTGTTCGCTTTTGAGATCTTTTCCTTTAAGTGATGATCAAAGGTGAGTTTATTAACTAATACCATACCTAAATGCTTTTGCCTTATTTGAGTGGAAACAAAACTAGTGTTAAACATTAAAGCTGGAGGTTTAGTATTATTCTTTTTAGTAGAGAACAATACTTTGCAGTTTGTTTTGTAGGGTCTGGATTAAATTAGTCACACAACTGATTTTATGCAAGGAACAACAAACTGAAGGATAGTCATGAGAAAAAGTAAAATAGTGAAAATTAAGCTTGATTATTTCCTAGAATTCATTATAGTTTTTTTATGCTGTTGTTGTTTTTAATATAGATCAGCTTGATGTACAACTGTAAACCATCTTCACAACCGTATCAAGGAGCGAGATCAAATTACTTTTTCACATTGCTGTTGTTGCTTACGTTCTTGTTATGTACAGTCACAGTTGGTTGGGGTATAACCAGGTATATTATCTTACATGGTTTCGTTTTTATCCACAATACAACAAACGTTGACTAATTCATGTGATTTAGTTTAACAACTCATGTTTACTTTGGGAGCCTCAATATCTTTACACATATTTTAACCCTCCATAATGCATTATAGCTATAATCATCATTTATAAATTGCACTCTAAAACCTCTCAGAAAGAGTTATTGTTTTTGACGAAAGGAAAGTAAGAGAATGTTTGTTATCCTCTCCAAAATAAAAAATACTATAATATAATAATAATAATATAATAACTATAATTTGCACTATAACAAAATTTGTGAGTATATTTTCGTTTCCTTCGACATAATCTGCCTGATTGTAAATCTGCCAGTACCTTTATATTGTTACTTTATATCTACCTAATAATTTTATTTAGATAGTTACCCTAGCTACACACAAGATAAAGATTTGAAAAAGGTGTTGTAAACAAGATCAGTCATATATAGCTAAGATCTAGTGATTTTGTTCATTGAATAGCTAGCTACCTATATTACACGTGCCGAGGATAGACAGATGAAAGATAAAGGTTAACATTGCCACATGCATGCACCCTCGGCATATGAATTTTTAGATCTTTAAAATATGTTTTCTTTTTCTTTTTAGGATCAAGTCATCTTGCTGTGGTCCGTACAGGTATACAATTCAATTAGTATTAATCTATATAAACTATTCAACTAGCAGTTAGCTGTCACTATAATGCCCCCATCCCCATTGGGTTTTAGATTTACAGTTCGGTGCTGTAAAAATTAGGTATATGATGGTAATTTCAGGCTGAACGAAGCAAAAAGGTTTAGTGAACGAGCTGAGCTTTGGGTCAAGTGAAAAACTACACATACAATCGTATTGCCATCAAGAAATAAACGTTACAAAAATATGCAGAACTTAATTTATGTTACTCAAGTCTAAGTATAATAAAACAAGAACAGCCTGTTGGC
>JANTOQ010690230.1:0-10141 GCA_027564595.1 Bythotiara depressa
AGACGGCGATTTTGATTTTTGAGTTCCGTTAACCTTAGTCAAGCGACTAACTTGACTAACCTTAAATCCGCCCCTGATAATATAGCCTCATTTAAAAAACACGGGAAGCGAGCAGCAGCCTGCCCAACCGGTCAAAACAAAAGAATTCAAACTATTCTTTCTGTTTTTGTTGCATTGAATTCAAATATGTGCATATTTTTATTATTGTTGTTGATACTAATTACCATACTGTTTAATTTTAATTTTAACCTTATCATCAGTGTATTATTTAATTGTTAAGAAAGTCAATTATCTTGTAAAACTTTATTTTAGCTATGTAACATTGTGAATAAATAAGATTTTAACTCTTGTTAAAGATTGATGTCATTCAAAACATACAAACATGGTTACGAACATGGAACAGTGGTTGAAGGGGCCATTTGAACTCTGTTGGCATGGAACAGTGTTCAAGGGTAAAAACTTAGAAACGGTGACAGGTGTAACAAGCCGTAAAAAAGATATGATGTATTCTAAAGAGCCATCGATCAAAAAAAGTTTATATTCTTTTAACATACACAAGGACGGTTAAATATTTTAGTAACCATTATCTCTTTAATGTATGAATATGCCTCCTGAATAAAATAATCCTCTTATAGAATAGCTTTATAATTATGTCAGGAACTAGGAGATCTTATCAGCTTTTACTAAATTTAATTTATTTTATATTTCCAATAATTAAACCCCTTGGAAAAGCAAAACAGCAAAATGAGTAATGGTTTAATTAATTTCTTGGGAGACTGTACATTAAGGCTTTAATTATCTTAACCACTTCTTTTAAACAAAAAATATTTTTAACTGTAAAAAGAGACTTAATCACTTCTCAAGTTTCCATTAGGCCACTTGCCTTTTAAAGTTTTTCATCATTTCACATTGCTAAACAGAAATTCAAAAGTCCATTACTGTGTTCGATGGTGCATAAAACTGTTTTAAAATGAGAAATATTTGTTCTCAGCCCATAAAATCATGATAAAGCCATGCTTTAATTTGAGAGATCTTCATTTATGGTATGTAAAACCGTTGAGCAATACTAAAAATCTAAGAAGTAAATGTAAAACCAGGCAATATGTTTTCCCCAATTTTAGTGATTTATCCAAATATAATGTGGTTATATTACTATAAAAAGTCAACTAGTCTTATGATGACGAATGAACTATAAGTTGCCTTAGTCAGCATATAATATATTTCAAAGAAACTGAACATGTGCAAGTTTTCGAAACTTTCAAAGCAACAGGTGAAACATTTATTTATTTTTAGTATATATGGTTTCTATGTCCTTTCTAAATCATAACACAGGAAGTATATGCCATACTTAAACTGTGTACCCTGTAAAAGTTTCTACTATTCTATTATGTAAGAAAAACATGAATTCTTATCCATTCAAACTTTCAACCAGGTGACTAAGGGATAAACTTTAAAAAATTAAATACTTAAGTCTGGAGGAAGAAAAATATTTTGATTTTATTACATTTTTCTTAAAATGTTTAGAAATGATGATTAGTAAAGTAAGTAAGTAACGGATAGTTTTAACGTCCTTGGGGCATATCCACAGCATATAGTGGCTCTTCATCCCCACCGACGTCGTTAACTGAAGTTAACTTACCGCTAGAGATACATGAAGCATTGCTCTAACTTGCCTTACCAAGGCCAATGTGCGATCAGTCGATGGCTCCTAATGGGCTGACAATGCTGGGTTTAATGCGTATCGGAGTGGAGTATCGATTCCGATGTTCTCCGACCGGGATTCGGACCCCGACCGCACCGGTGAAAACCGAAGGTGCATACCACTACACCACCGTCACATATTATAATTATTATTATGATTATAATTTTAAATAATCTATTTTAATGTTTTGTTTTACTTTTTTAAATAAGTTTAATAAGAATAAAAAAACGTTGTAATTAGATTTCATTATTCTTATCTGTTTTCATTATTTGGACATTAATGTGTCTGGAGGTGATTAAAAACAAACAATAAACAATAATATAATACCAAATCATTAAACTGCTTTTATGTAAATGGCCACTAGATGATGTTTTTGGCACATAAAGTGCTTTTTGAAGATATTAATATCATAGGTGATAATTATTTGACATTAAAGAAGGGGATTAAAAATGCCAAAGACAGCAGATAAAGAGCTGCTTCTTTGCTTAATGTGCTTGCAGCAACACTAATATTAAGATCTCTATTTTGAGGAAACTGATACACAAGAACATTATTCAATGTTGATGAATGTCCTAAGCTACATTTTTATTTAATTTTAATATCATATTTCTGCTTAATTTTACCCTATAGCTATACACATTGATGACACATAACTATGTCTGCTTGGTTCCTTAATATCATGTTCCTCAACTAACAAACAAATCACAACAAACAAGTTACAACAAAGAAACCATTGATATTTTTTAAGTGCGCACCATTTCAACACTACTTGTTGTAATTTCAACAACGCACGTTGCAGGTCGTCTTCTTTTTTTATTATAACTAGTTTACACTTTTATAATAAGTTCTGATTATAAAAATTTCTTTAGCCTGCATACAGGTGGTGAACAAGTGTATGAATTGTTTGTAAATTACTCCCACATGGTATTGTTCTTTGTATGTATTTTTTTATAATAATTCACATTTCATCATATATACCATATAAGCTATAGGATTCGTTATACACATGGATAACTAAAAATATGGGATGGGACACTCATTTAGGTCTGTCATTAAGACACAAGGGTTTGTCCTCATGTCCTGTAAAGGTCACAAAATAATGTCTATCTGAGCTATCTATTTTTAGTCTGTTATAATAGTTAATAATTTATTAATATGTAGTAATTATTCATTTCTTCAGCTGGTAAAAACTTCAACTCATAAAAGTGCTGCTATTAGTTATAATTAGTGCAGAATCTTCCATGTGTTCTCACTCTGGCATATCATATAATTGTCCGCCATATTGAAATAAATAAATTTCTACCTTTGTATTTCCTTATTTATTACATGTGTTAAGCATCCCTCTCAAAATATGTAGCACTATAAGGGATATTTTGTAACTAAGCATTTTGATGTTTATTCAAAGAGATATGGTTATGGTAGCTTTTTAAAATTTAAAAGATTTCTTTAGGGTATAGTGGCTGAGTTGCTTGTGAAATTGTAAATAACCCAAACAGCCATCAGGCACACAGCATTTCAAAACACTCTGCCACAGATCTTAGTTTTAATCTTGTCTACATTATTATCAAAAATAGTTAGTAAGTACTAAGTAAGTAAGTAAAGGAGAGTTTAATGTATTCAGGCCATATCCAGATATCATAGTGGCTCTTCACCCCCTCTGAAGCTGCAACTGATCTAGAGTATCGATACCAGATTGGGCAAGGATTGGAATTGAACCAAGACCATTCTGGTGTAAACTAAATCACTGCAAAAGGGGTGAGGGGAAGTTTATATATAGTTCTATTCAAATAAGGTGTTACAATGCACACATGTATAAAGCATCTGATTCTATTGAAATTAAATTTATGAAGAAGACATTACATTGCACTGTATCAGGTAATATCCCTAGTACAAAAACATAGCTACTGGGAATAGGACCTTTGGCTTTGGCAATGGCTTCATCGTTGTGAACTTTTCTACTTCGTTGCTGTTTTCTGCTGCTGTGTTTGTTGAGTTTATAACAAGGGAGACATGTAATGTAATTCCATGTAAGCACTCACCAATCATTTTTAGAAAATAATTGTGACTGAAAATAAGATAATTTTGCATAAGGAAGACAAAAGTAAATACAATTATTAGTAACAATAAATTATTCTTAAAATTTTATTCACAAATTTATTTTCTAGCTTTACCAATCTTATTTGTTTATTAACCCTTTAATGCATAGTTCCCCCAGAAAGGAATCAAATCATTGGCCATTTCTTTGTTATTTTACTTTTTCCAGGGGGTTAATTATTGGAATTATAATGTAAAATAAATTTGGTAAAAGCTGATAAGACCCCCGGCTCCTCATAAATTTATAAAAGTTTCCAATGGGAATTTTAATATAACCAGGAGGTATGCTTATGCATTAAAGGGTTATACTATGTTAGTAAAGGAAGCATTCAGAGATTTTTTATAGGTTTTTCAACTCGTGAATTTAATTTAATTTCTTGGAAAAGACACTTACAAGATTCCAACCACGGATCGATTTTTGTGTTGAATTTTTAACTCTGTGAATCTGAATCATTATCCAAAGATTTTCTTAGCTGATACTTCTGTTCTTATTTTTTCAATTACAAAAGGAAGAATAGTGTTATAATGTTGAATATACTGTCAGGATAAGAAGTGTACAAATTCTCCATGTGTGCTTTTTATTTATTTATCAAAAAAGCTCGCATGAGAGTACTTTTGTTACACGTTTTGTGTGTGAATTATGTGTGAAGTTGTTGTTTTCTTTCATTCTGTCATATTATATCATAATATTTATGGTTGTACAGGTGCTTTGAATGTTTTGACTTGATATGTGCACTTGGACTTCGTTTCTTGGCTTTTCATGAATTCTGCATAAAATGTAAACATTTTTACGAATGCTTGATAGTGTAAAACCGTAGAGCAATGGGTTGATCAAAGATTTTAATGACACTAAAGTGAAGCACCACAACGGCATGACGAGAAGGAATGCACTTCTTTCAGTTGGTTGTGGATATATGATCCAAACAATCATAATTATAAAGTATGGTGTATAACAAATTACCAAGGACACCAGCATAACAAATGTCAACAAAGCTACTTTTCTGTCAGTTTGTGTCTCTCTGTGATCTACTGAGTTATTTGAGACATTGCAATGAATTCTAATTTTTTTTTTTACCATTTTCACGGTCTTGTAAATCTTTAAGTATATGAAAAAACTAATAACTATTATAATAATATAAATAAATCCTTCAGCATGCAGTAGTATATAAATATATGGAATAGTTAGGCTAGCAGTGACAATCCCAGCAGTAGTAAACCACATTGTTATTAAAAAACGCATGTACATTTTCTTGATTGTCACTAGTTTATTGTGGTAAAGAAAAGGTTTGAATATTGCTATATATCTGTCTATAGCAATAATAAATACTGTATTAAAAGACATGATAGAAAACATATGCATGAATGCATTGCTGATAGTAAATACTGTGCAGTTATGTGTCTTTGCATTCACCATAAATAAGTGTATCGTCCATAGCGGAATACTAAAAATCCCAACTAAAACATCACAGAATGCCATATTGACAAGAAGCATGTTTGCTGGTGTATTGAGATTCTTTGTTTTAAGTATCGTTATTATCACTATCATGTTTAGAATTACTGTTGGTATGACTAAGGCTATATCCACACATGCTGATAAAATCATCACCACACTGTATCCACCATGTAGAACATAAGCATCCTCCGAATATCCACAAGTAAAGTTATAGTCAATAATTGTGTTTAATGTTTTTCCCATAATCTTCCCAAAGTTGTGTTGTAACATATATCCAGTCTAATAATGTAAAGATAAATAAATAGACTTTATATCTAAATCTAATAAGCCTAAATAGAAAAACATATTTGTGTTAATTTATTGTTTTTTTGTTTGTTTGTTTGTTTGGTTGTCCCCCAAACCCTGCCGCCAAATGTATATGGTAGGACAGAATCCTCTTGCATTATGTATGTGATAACATTTTTACTATAAGAATTAAAGAATAGCCAAATCCTTTTCAACATGAATTATTTCAAAAAAATTAATTAATTTTCCGTTAATTTTCCGTTAATTTTCCTTAAGAAGCAGATTTTGAAATGTGTGCAACATGCACTTATTTGATTAAATAATATGACACCTAAGGAGAGGTTATATTCAGTATTATTTTAGACAAGAAATGAAAACATAATGGAACTTTACTAGACACCACATGAAAATGTTTTCTACGATAATATGCTCTATTGTGATCTCGGACAATAATACAGTTTGTATATGAAGCTGTAGCACAGTGCTAATGACTTGGAATTGCTAATCAGACATTATAATCACAGTTTGACTGATGACCTGTTTGCAAAGCTACTTAAAGCATGTTGAATTTGACAGGACATGAAACAATTGGTGTTGTAACAGCTCAATTTGACAGAGAAGTGAAAGTTATAGTTGCCTTAACAACAGCTGAAAATCTCCTGAGCTTTGCTGGTGTGTTGAGAGTCTTTGTTCTAAGTATAGTTATTAAAATATTCTGAATGTCACCTACAACAGACTCTTTAAATAATAAATTATTATTAATTTTAAACACACTTTGTAGATGTACATTTATGTGTTTAACCCTTAGACTCTGAAGTATATTTTTAAAAAGTGGGAATTTTTTGTTGCATGCAAACTAAACTATTAGACGCGAAATTTAACGTAGATTACAATGCACTGACTTTCATTTCCTGCAGACGTTTCGTTCGCGAAATATAAGCCCTCTGACAAATGGTACCAAAAGATTTTTAAATATCATCTGTAAAATAAAGTTCTCATGTAATACTAGTTCACTCCTTGTTTACGCCAAGTATTTATCATCTGTTTTACCCGAGATCACCATGTATGGGGCTTTCATTTTCCCCACTACTTTATGATACATGGGTGCAAAAAATCTTTAAGGTTATTTTATTTCACACCATTCCAAGTCTTAAAATCTATTTGGTTAGCTGTTTGAGAACATATAAATGGTTTTCAAAATCTCAAAGGCTTAATTCATTTATTTCATGCATAAGACCAGCCATTTTATTCTCATTGTCAGACCTGTATTGTACATAATTACCTTTATGCCACTTTCAAGGATGTCAACTTTTATTGTTTTTTTCTGCTTTTGCTGCTATAAGTTACAAATTAAAAATTACTTTATATCAATGGAGGATATTTTGAACGTTTAGATAGTATAAACTAGTGTTTTTAATATATAAGAAGCATTGTATCTTTTTGCATTTGAATTGAAAGTTCAAACTATAATAATTGTTTTCTTTAACTTCATTCCCTTGAAATTGCTTGAATTGAAATAGAAACATTTTGTATAAATGCTTGATAGTATAAGGATTTCAATGACACTATTTCAAAGTTCCATGAGTTGTTGGTGGATAAAAAATACATCATCTACTTGTGTATATGTAATCCCAAATAATAACAACAGTTTTATATGGTGTATAACATGCTGTTAATGATTTCAATGTTGATTTATCAGTACAATGGAAACAACTGACATTTTTATCACTTAGAAACACACTCGAAGTTAGGTTCATACATATTAACTATTTGAAGTAGGTTATACAATGTGATCCTTCTACCCTTGTGCTTGTTTCTTTCTATCATGGAACGCTCTTGATCTTTGAAACTTATTTAGTTATCTTGATTGTTTCCATATTTTATACTACTTTGAAAGCTGGTGTATTCATAGCAATATCCAATTAAGTGCTTATTCATCAATAATTTTGACTCATGCTACCAGTTTACTTATGTAAATTTTTAGAAAAAAAGAGCAAAGTTTCTTGGATTACTAGTTATCGTATAAAGTTTTTTTTTAAATTGAAAGTTTCTAACGAGACTTGCTCCTCCCACTTGGTTACAGATACAGAGTAAAGTGGTACTAATAAACTAAGTATGAAATTGTAATTAATCAATCAATCAATTACAGAATGATAACCTCCTGAAAAACATTTAAGTAACATAAAAATGACTTATTATTTTCAGGGACAACATACATTGATTGTTATTATTACATTTTGAACTGCTTTTAGCATTTTTATTCATAAATCTTTCATTCTAAAATTAATTTAATATTTAGATTTAACATCTCTATATGATGTTAAGCTACTATGCTATTCAATTTAGAAACACATGTTTTTACAACAACATGATAAATTTGTTATATATTTTATGAGTGTATTATTACTATTTATAATTTGAATTTAAATTTAAAATTAGAAGTTAACTTTCATATGTATTGATAACTGTAAATCTTATATTGACAAAGTAGTGTTTATTAGAAATTGCATTTCCTAAGATTATATTAAGTTTTGTAATTTTAAGTTTTGTATTTAAACAGCTTTCAACGAATTGAGTAATAGAATTGAGTAATATTACACAAGTCTTGTTTGTATTGTAGGAAATAAAAAATGATAAAATAATGTAAAGTTTACTTTACTGAAAAAAAGTTAACTCAAACCAATATAACGTTTCTTATAACATTTCTTTTTAATGGTTTATGGATAAATATTTAAGAACTAAAAAGTTTAACACCAACCACAAATTAGGAATTATTTTTCATATGAATGTTCTTTTGTGAGGAACCAGGAAAATAACTATGAGTCAGTATAAACCAGGTTGGAATGTAATAGGTACAACGTTTGTGTCACACAATGTTTAATAAAAGCACTAGAGTGAGTCAAACTAGAGCATGCTTTTCCACTAACCTTCTTGAAGCAGCAAGGTGTTAGAGTACCTTAAGGTCATTTTCTTCTAGAGAAAAGCGTTCCTTGGAAAGGACTAGAACAGAAAACTTTTCCATTGTTGGAAAACAGAAAAAGTTCACTAATGATTGAACTTTTAAAAAAATGTTCTTCAGTGCAGAGTCAGAAATCATACTGTGCATGTGCTTTTTGGAAAATATTTCTTTCCACTGAAAATTTTCTCTACAGGAAAATGACCTTTGTAGATCTTAAATCTAAACTATGTCATTACTTATGTTGCATGTTTTTTATCACTCGCCTCCACAGAAGCTCTAAGGAATGAATGAATCAGAGAATGTCCTCCCATAGAAATATATCCAAAAATTTCTCAAGCCTCTGCAAAGGAGAGTGTATGTGAATAAAATACCATTTTGAAAGATTTCATTTTATGGCATACATATGGCCATATTGAGTTTTAAAGAGAGAGCTTATTGCATAATGCAAAAATAAATAAAAAAGTAATGTTTGACTTTCTAAGTAGATTTTCTAATGAATTAAAATTTTATTTTATTGTTTACCAGTTAATACCAGTTAATATTTTTAGTACGTTCTTGTTACACTTTCATTTTGTATGCCTTGAGTTCCTCTGGGGTTCTAAGAGAGTACTGATTGTAGAATCTTTTTTATCTGAAATACGCAGTTGAGTTTTCTGCATAGTGGATAAAAGTGGTGATTATGATTTATTAAAACATGTAAAGTTATTCAAGCCCTTCGGCTGTTTATGTAGGCATCTTGTTTATGTTCATGTAGACATCTTGGGTGCTATCAAAAGTTTCATAATTGGTTCATGGCACCACAGCAAATGTGCTCACAAAAGTTTAATAATCTGTTCATGTCACCACGGAAAAACAATTTTGGAATGATCTTGCTGTGAGGCAATTCATTTGAACCACAGATTGTTTAACAAATTCTCCCAAACTGTTTGAATTTGCTTTTATTGGTTTTTATATTTTTTGATCTTTGAGCTTGAATCTACTACTCAGAGAATGTTTAAACTTATTAAATAACGTTTTTGAAATGATGGGTGTTACTAAAATCAGTCGCAGGTGCACACTTTTGTATTAAACCTCTTACAACTATAATATGATTTTAATATTTTACTGGATTCATTAGCAGGTGATTCGTTCAATCCAATTCATTCATTCAATCCAATAATTGATTTTAATATTTTACTGGATTCATTGACAGGTGGATATTCTCTCAGAATATGGAAACAACCCCCACACTTCCTGGATATGTTCCTGCATACACCCTCACACTTCCTGGATATATTCTTGCATACACCCTCACACTTGGTGGATATATTCTTGCAGAACTCCATAACAACTAATAAAAACATGCAACACCATATTTACAATTTCTATATTTAGTATCCATTTTTTAATTTTTCCCTAATAAATTTATGCTAATGATATTTATAACTGCAACAGCTTTAGAAATAATCATGTTTTGTCACTCAGAAGGCATCACATTTACACTGCAACTTCCCATACAGTGTAATGTCTTCTGAGTGTCAAAAACATTATTTCTGAAATATTGCAGTGGTGATTATCATCAATATGGGTTTATTTATCACGCACATATAAAAAAGCTTCTAGTAGGCTAAAATTGCTAAAACGTACAAGAGCGTCATTGACCGTTAAA
>JANTOQ010690341.1:0-10139 GCA_027564595.1 Bythotiara depressa
GTTTCTTATTATTATTATTATTATTATTATTATTATTATTATTATTATTATTATTATTAGATATTACTTTATCTGTTATCTAATTATTGTTATATTTATTGTCATGACGTTGAAGCGACAAATAGTATGTAACATTTGTGGAGAAAGAGTTCTGTAAGAGTAACTGCCTTTTAGTTGCCCCTAACTTTTTTGTTGAGATTTCTTTCTTTTTTTCAAAATTCTTTGGTGTTTAACATCTTTGGGTAAATCTTACTTTTTGACATTTTCGTTAACAAGAATCGAGTTATATTCCCAAAATAAATTAATCTGAAACAAAAAACTAAAAAAAACTTGACTCATTCATTTTGCAAGAGACTACAGATCAAATCTTATGTTGGAAAAGTCCATTGCTGTTAAAACATTGTGCAATGCTAATGTTGAATTGTTTTTTTTTACCTTAAAAGTAATAGAGCAAATCATTAGTACCTATAACAAGAACATAACATTTAGTGAATGAGATGTTTTACAATTCTTAAGTAGAATTAAATTGACCAAACCAGCTGTTTTCTATATACAAACACACGTATATATATATTATATATACAAAATGAAAGATATATGCGCATGTTTTTTCTGGCTATCAGCACCAAGAAACAAAAATTAACCCTACAATTTAATTTGTGTGTATTTTCTGATATAGTGTATGTAAGAGTTGTATTGTAAGTTGTATTGAAATATACAGTATGTAACAGTTGTATTGTAAGTTATATTGAAATTGAGTTAAAATTATTTAGGAGTTCATGCCTTATATTACCAAACAGGACTCATCTGTTGTACTATACTTTCATATGCCTAATCACAGCAGAAGGGGTTCTATGGTCATTTTATGAGAGAGAATGAGAATGCAAACTTTAGGAAAATAACAAAATAATGTTTATTTTTTTCTTCTTCCCATTCAAAAATAAATATGGAATGTTTGTTACATTTTGTCAATAAATATGGAATGTTTGTTACATTTTGACATTTACATTTTATTATTTGGGAATATTTCCTAATTTGTTTTGAAAAATCTCTAGAGTCATGGGTATAGTGCCACTTTCTCAGACGGGGATAAAAATATGTAATCTTCATTTTGTGAAAACGGATTGTAATTGTTGGCTATTATATTATCTTATAGGATAACTGTTTCTTTGTTAAGGCTTAATTTTCTCTATCCGTATTTTACTGCTATTAAACATGCAATTGTTTGCTCTTTTCATAGAATCGTTTGTAACTATGGTGATTAACATATCAAGTTTAAATCCAGCTTTTAATCCTTTAATATAGTGTCCACCCCCGGAAAGGAATCAAACCATTGGTCATTTATTTGCTCTTTTGTTTTATTCCAGGAGTTAATATTTGGAAGTATAATGTAAAATAAATTTGGTAAAACTTGATAAGACCCCCTGGTTCATCATAAAATTATATAGGTTGCCAATGGGAAGATTAATATAACCAGGAGGTATGCTTATGCATTAAAGGGTTAAAATCCTCTTCTCAGCCAATCAGATTGCCACCATAAATTAACAGATAATAATATAATGCCAATTATTTTGGCACATTAATATACAGAAACTTTTTGTGTGTGTGAAAACACTGGATTGAGTATCTTTTCTGTTCTCTTGAGCAAACAAAACGTTCTGTGAAGCCTAAATTTTCATATCTTAACACCGACGTGTTATAAAGGAGGTCTAAATGCGTTACGATGTTTTAACACCGTGCATTCATACGTCACAATTCTGTAACGCTTTTCACGCTGTTAGCCCTAGTTAGCGCCGTTAACCCTCCGTCTGAATTAGGCTTTTAAAGGTTCGAATTTGTAACCGTATCTTTTTTTGTTGCTTAAATAATTATGTTTATTATAATTTTGATAAATTATGTATAAAGTTGTTTCCTTTGTAGAAATGTTTCATATCTGTATCAGTTAATAAGCTTTTTAGTATGTTCCATAATGTTATGTTATGGGGAAAGCATATATATACATAGTGCAAATAGTATAGTAATTGTAAAATAAATTTTATTTTGTACAGAAAGTATATATATAAATTGTCTTTATTCTAAATATCTTAACTCTACTTTATTCTTGTTTTTTTTTCTTATTGCATATTAGTTACAGTATTGGATCCTTAAATTAAATTAACCCGTTGTATATATATATATATATATCAACTTTACGAAAAGAATAAACTTCTTTTTTTATATTCATACACGAAATGAAACGAAAGTAGCTAGCGAGGTTAGCCTGTATCAGAACTTAGTTGATGAAGTCCGGATAGACCTCTACGAGGAGACTAGAAGTGGTTTGTTACTGGGTCGTTCCGCTTGTTACTGACTTGTTCTGTCTTTTACAACCGTCGGAGTTTGGAGACAATACGCGCGTGTTCCCCCGCGACCGCGCATATTTAGCCAGGTTGATTCACGATTCTCATGATAAAAACGCGGTCACGTGTTTTGTATCTGTCTCCAAAAATTTATAAAAAAACGAGTCTGCGCGAAATTGCACAATACCGCGTTTTTTGCCATATATTCATTATAGCAACCTAACGGAAGTATTGTCAAGGTGGAATTCTTAGACCATGGATACCATTTTACCATCTAATTTTAATCTCAGTTAACAGAAGTTTCTTTCGAACTACCTTTGAATTCAACCATAAGTACAACTCGATTATATATATATATATAAATAAATAAATTAGTGTTGGTTAGTGTTCAACTTTACGAAAAGAATAAACTTCTTTTTTTATATTCATACACGAAATGAAACGAAAGTAGCTAGCGAGGTTAGCCTGTATCAGAACTTAGTTGATGAAGTCCGGATAGACCTCTACGAGGAGACTAGAAGTGGTTTGTTACTGGGTCGTTCCGCTTGTTACTGACTTGTTCTGTCTTTTACAACCGTCGGAGTTTGGAGACAATACGCG
The DNA here is from genome assembly GCA_027564595.1 of Bythotiara depressa. NCBI lineage: Eukaryota > Metazoa > Cnidaria > Hydrozoa > Anthoathecata > Bythotiaridae > Bythotiara > Bythotiara depressa. The sequence goes on from JANTOQ010690341.1 coordinate 2,940, forward strand.
CGTGTTCCCCCGCGACCGCGCATATTTAGCCAGGTTGATTCACGATTCTCATGATAAAAACGCGGTCACGTGTTTTGTATCTGTCTCCAAAAATTTATAAAAAAACGAGTCTGCGCGAAATTGCACAATACCGCGTTTTTTGCCATATATTCATTATAGCAACCTAACGGAAGTATTGTCAAGGTGGAATTCTTAGACCATGGATACCATTTTACCATCTAATTTTAATCTCAGTTAACAGAAGTTTCTTTCGAACTACCTTTGAATTCAACCATAAGTACAACTCGAGCTTTCGCAAAATGAACATAATGTTCAGGGAAATGGGATTGCAACAAGTGAGGACTATTGATTTGAAAGAGCTCATATCATAAATGGATCCGTAGTGTAGTGTAGTGCAGTGTAGTTGAGGTGAGGTCTATTGATTTGAAAAAGCTCATCAAAAAGTCAAACACTTCATATAGGCCTTTTCTTTAACTTCCTTGATAGGTCCAAGATGATTATAGAGAGATGACTGAGACCATATATTTATTTGCTTGTTTGTTTATTTATTGATTGATTGATTTGCGTTTTGTGTTATATAGTTCGTTTGTATAAGATGTGAACCTTATCTCTAGTTTGGAATACATATAATAAGTTAACTTTTATTTATTCATTCATTTATTTATTTGTCTATTCGTTATTTAAAGTTGGGGCACCCTCGTCCCCAGAGCTTTTTTTCCTTTTTGCTATGAAGGACGGCGGAAATTAATCCCACTATCTAAAATAGAAAATGCCAAACAAATTAATAATAAAAAGAACAAATCTAAAAATAATTTAGCAAGGTAAAATCCCCATTTGCAAGTATGTTTTACACCTTCGATAAATATTAATGTGATGCCTTTTATAGATGGCACGTTTTACAATCTCGGAAAGATGATTCCAAGTCAAGGTTGCCCTGAAGTCAAAATGAATTTACTTCTAAAGTGGGTCAGTTTTCATTTGAAATATATGTTGCATGATTGGAGAGCTTATGCCTTGTAGAGCTCCAACCCTTAACAAACGTATTTGTTTGTATGGGTGTTAACAGAGTTATGGTAACCGTTTATCTTCGCACTTAATGCCCCACGGTGTGTCTAGTTTATGCAGTTATGAGATTGCCACATTACCACAAAAATTGCAGATGTTAGACGAAGTAAACAAAAATAGAAAATTATTATAACGGATATGTTGAACAAAATCGGACGCTGTTGAACAAACAAAGGTAGCTATCCCCAGACATTTACTACGTAGCTAATGCGGACTCTGTAACTTTAAAACCATGTTCACACTTTGCGGATAGCAATCGTTTCGGAATGAAGACGCTTCGAAATGGCGTGTCCAGACGCGAATAGTACATTCCAGATAATTATGTTTGCACGGTATTGTTATTATTTCGGAATGCGTCTTGTTTATATCATTTCTGATATTGCTGTCAATGACTTTGTTGTTTGAACAAGCGAGACCGTGATGTCTGAACACACCATAGGGAAAAAAACTAAGAAACTCACTAGAAAGCTCCGAGCTTTGTATCTTATAAAAAACAACGAGTACTTACCATAAAATAAGAAGTGATATGTGCTTCAAAATTGATGGCTAATAACGGCCATAATGAGCTGGAATCGGAATATCTTTTATATGTTTGACTGATAAATAGCATTTCAATGGAAATATCTGTAAATTGATCTCACTAAGTTTGAAGCCCGTACAAGTACTTGAAGGTGAAATTAATTACAATATTCTACATCATAGTGCGAAATGCGCCCTTAAAACTTCAAATTTTATACATAGTATTTAAATTTCGGAGAATCAGAACTTTTAATTTTCAAAATTTGAAATTTGAATTACAAAATTCATAAAATCCAGACCAAACTTTACAACTCTGGTTAATTTGAATACCGGAAATTGTTGTTTTATGTTCAACTTTTGAAGTATCCTGCCGTCCCTTTTGCAATCAGAAAAATTATGATCAATAAGCATGATTGTTTTGATTCTGGCGAGTTTAATTTGAAACGAAATTTCTCAAACAGAAACAAGAAGCCTGTGACGTATGCAGTGCAACTGGTGTAACCCTTGACCCTTTTTTAGCATTTTATCATCATGCGAGACATTTTCCTTGAAAACATATCTAAAAATATATAATTTAACATTTTACAAAGTCTGAGGACTTTTTGAAACTTCCAATGTGTAAAATTAAATTCACGCAAAAGTTTCAATTTTTAACATACTTTATGAAAATACATTTCTTGAAGTACATATTTAAACTCATGCTATATTTCCTTTCATAGGTTTGTGGAGATGACTGAATAGCTTCTAAAAATTTAAAATAAGGCAATTCTATTATTTTTAAAGTATTTGTATGTACCATGTTGGAACTCAACTTTGAATTGACTGCGACGAACACAAAATTACCACTAACAACTTTTTAAAGAATTTAAAAAATAATTCTGGTCTGTAAATTAGACAACTGGACGGTGGATGGTGGTCGATGGTCGGTGGACGGTGCACTGGATGGACGGTGCACTGGATGGTGGACGGTGGATTTACATTACTCCGTCTATAACTTTGGCAAGTTTAAACACTTTACCATTTTCCAAACTAAAGTTAAGGTGGTCAAAATAGCTCACACAAAACAGGGTTAACCAACAAATCACATGAACAAAGACTGTCTTACTACAGTACATACAATAGATCATAATATGATCTTGTACGTAATAAAACCTTCACAGATAGTACATGAAATAATTTTATAGCATAATTTAATATGTCTGATCTCCTCTCTGTGCTTGAAATGAATTCAAATTATTAAACTTCCCATTGGAAACCTATACAAAAGAATAGTTCAGATGGCTGGAAAATGATTTTGTGCTAGAGATGTAGAAGACTTAATAGTTGCAGTAACGATCATCATTTCAGGAAAGGAAATTGTAAGAACATGGTATGTTCTATAATGGTAAGGGCACTCTTTATTTGCCTACAATCTTGAACATAATATTGACATGGTGCAAGTTCAAAATGGTATTCCACAAGTGATGCGAAAGAAAGTGATAACGAGGCCGAAATGTAAAGTGCTTGGGTTTATTTACCTTTTTATTTTACGCATTGACTTAAGATTCGCGGAAGTATTTAGATTTTTCCATTTCAAGACTTCTCAAAGTCCCATTTAGTCCCATTCCGAGACACCACTTTTGAAACCTATGCTCTATGATCACGGTTGGTTCAGTTACAAAGTAAGTTTAAGTCAACAGTCAATCAGAAAGAGTAAAGTGAAAATGTTTAACTAAGAGCTTCTTTATGTAACACTATTCATTACTATTTTGATTATTTTGGCGCCTAGTCCCAGCATATTATGTGGTGGATTGTAGGTTTATGGTTAAAACAGCTGCTTTTGTTACATTTAATTTTCATCAACTTTATAGAGCTGGAAAGGGGTAAAACCCACTCACAGTGTTTCTATTTAAGCTTAAAGGGGAATTAACGTTTAGGATTTTTTTTTGGAAATTTTATAAAAACCGATACTAGTCATTGTTATAATACCAGGAAAATAAAAAGAAGCATGAAAAAACTCTTAGTTGGCTTTTTATAGCGCTTTAAAGATTCTATAATTTCTTAATAATTGCTCAAGTTGTGACGTCACAGACGCGCTACTACACATTCAGAATAATAGTAAATGTTAGTAAAGCATAGACCATTCTTTAAGTTCAATACGAAAAGCATGGACGATTCTTCAAGTTCAGATGAAAATATTATTGAAAGTGATTCCCCAGAGGATTTAAATTATTTTTTTATTTGCTCTGGCTATGGGAACGAACCGGAATATATCGAACAGGAAATGCGCAGTTTGGACCACTCGGACGGTATGGTGAAACACTAAGCTAACTAATCTATTTCGCTATTCGAAGACGCTTATTATGTAGAATAACATAGATCACTCTGTTATGAAATTGAAACACCTAAACAATAGGAGGCACACAAAAGTTAATAAACAAATGAAAAAGTAATTTAATCGTGCGCACGTGGTGCATAATGTAATTCTAAGAGAATTTTTTGTGAAACTGATGTAGGGCGACTGTGACGTCACAGAGTTGCGAAAACTCTAATAACTTAAAATGCTTATATCTTTGGATCGCAAAAAGCATTTTCTTTCAAATAAAGAGCGTTTGTCTTAAATTTTTTAGCAGCATAATATGGGGTATAATAAAAAGAAATTTATTTTTGACGTTAATTCCCCTTTAAAAATCCCTCTCTTTGTGTTGTTAACATTATATAGAACAGACTGCACCTTTGCGTTCAGGGGAAAAACACAAAATTTGCTAAGCTTTGTTAGACCCATATATTAAGCAGTTACAAAATATACTATTTCTGGTACGAAGGTTCTTCGCTCCATATTAGAATTCTTTATAGGCCAACGTCGGATGGACCTCATCAACCCCCGTAATTACATTCTCTAACATAATTCTTCAATCAAACAGAAAGAAAATCAAAAGCAGTTAGGTTACTACCGGCGATAAAGTCCAAGATTGTAGATTACCGGAATTCAGAAGAAAATGGTTTCTGCAATCGCTCTATATATCCTTGCTCCAATCCACACCTTACTGGCGTTGATAACAAAACAATATGTGGTACAAAGTGAGTACAGGTTGTTTTGGATACGGGAAATTAATAAATTAAAGACGAAAACGTTTTTTGGCATTTAACAGTGCGTAACATAAAGCTTATTGAATCGGTATTATTATAGACTTTTTCGTAACTACGAAATTTATAGCATCCATAAACGTCGTTAGGTAAAATGACGTTGATGTTTCCCGAGTTTGTGTTTACCAAGGGAGGTGCGTGATGGGAAAGTGCTTCCTGAAAGACGTACGCTAGTCATATTTCGGAGATAACAAAACCAACCCTATTTTATTGTATTATGTATTTAAATTTTTTTAATCGCTTTTATTATACGCATGTATGCACACATAAACATTTGCAGATCGCATGACTAGGACACCAACGTTGTGTGTAACAACTGACAAGCACTACGAGATGAAAGAAATTGTTTGGTTCCGCTTTTAGTTTGTTCTGGAAAATCAAAGTAGAAAAGAACGTTCCTTTTAGTATTCATTAGCAGTTTATTTAGACATGTTTTCCTATTGTTCTGGCGGACTAGCCAGCAGTTTAGTCCTTTAGTACATTTACTACCACTAGCTTGCTATAGCTGCGTAGATAAGACTTGCATAGCTAGCTAGCTGTAGTCGTGGTGTAGGTAGCTAGCTAGTTAGCGGCAAGTTGTTTCCGCAATGCAACTATATGTGATGTGAATTACACGTTTTTTTATAAGCAACCAAAGGTCAGACGTTAGTAGTAATGTTGCTTACAAAATTGATGATTTTTATTACTGATGTTGCTTAAATTGTTGCTAAGCATATAGAAAACACCAATTTTCATAACACACTCGACAGGCCAGGTAATCGACACATACTGTGAGTTTGTAGGACGTTATGGAACATGAAGGGACAATTATTGCCAAGAATTATGAAATGCAGAGATAAAGTATGGTCTATGTTAAGTTTAAAACAAATATATTCATGCTTCTCTAAAATTCGATTTACGTTTTGTCCCTACACTACATCACAGAGGTGCCATTATACCAATATTTTACTTTGAAATATCGAGTATATGTCAATTTTAGTTTGTTGGTGTTGCTAGGCCCTTTAAGCTTTTAGCAGTACTGTTGCTTAACTTTTGGAAGAAATTTACTAGTGTTGCTTTTAAACTTGTTGCTTAAAAAAACACATGTATATATATAGCCTTTGTGCTGCATGGTCACGTTTTCATAAAAACTGCCAGGGCGAGGTCAGGAGGTGATCTGGCGGTGATCCTTACTTAACTGCTGCGATTTTTATCAAAACGAACTTTTCTTTTCCCTAGGATACCAGCATGTATTTATTATTAGCATCCTATTATAAAATAGTAGTTACAGTGTAGTGGATTTTATGTGGGTAGTCTCCATAATATAAAGGCATATAGCTTGTCAATTGTTTCCCAAGCAGGGTCAGGAGTGAAGTCCTAGTTACATTTAATACGTATGAGATCCATCTTGTGTGTTTTTTCTGCAGGTTTATTTTGTGAGAAAATGTTCCAAGGAAAATATAATTGCAAAATTTGAATATTTTTCTCAACCAATCACAGTGGTAAACGTTATATTATCTATTATGCCTCACTCCCAAGGCATAGCCAAAGAGGGGTCATAAATGAACCTCTCCACCAGTTTGAACCCTTGATCCTTGTATGAAAAGACAATACAGCAACTCAACCTCTTATTCTGGTAGGAATTGTAAATATAACTGTACAGTAAACATAAATGGAAAATAATGCTTTTTATTGTTAGGTAAATAAAAGTACATTATTTTTGCAATGGCAACAAATTTGACATTTTCTGGAGCTGGATTTCTTGGTATATATCATGTTGGAACTGTATCATGTCTTAAACTTTATGCAAGAAAATTGTTAGAACAAACTAGCTGTTATGGAGGTTCTTCAGCAGGAGCATTGGCAGCATGTACGCTATTATGTGATGTGGACCTGGAGGAGTCTGTTCAATTTGTGATGCGCCTTGCAAGTAAAGCTCGTGCAAGTTTTTTTGGTCCCATCAGTACATCTTTTGACCCATCAGCTGTTATTCGAAAAACATACTTGACATATTTGCCATCAAATGCATACAAACGTGCTTCCGGAAAGTTGCATATTTCTTTGACAAGAATCTCAGATTGGAAAAATGTTATTGTATCAGAGTTTTCAAGCAACAAGAATTTAGTGGATGTGAGTTCAGTTATTTTTTCATATCTTTTATACCTGTCTCTCTTATTTATCACATGGGTTTGTTATGGTTGATCTTATTTCAGTTAATTTTAATTCATATATAGTAGTGTCAGTTAGCTCTCACATGGAAAAAGTTCAAATTAAAAAATTTCACAACAACATCATAAACTTAAAACATAACAAAAAATATTTCCTATTGAAGTTATTTTTAGTATAAGGTTACTTTTTGTAAATAATATTATATTATAGTGTATCTATCTCAGATTATAAGTAATACACATTGCTTTTTTTATAAGCAACCGGGTAGTGATAGTGATAGTGAGTATATTTTACGTGGCTAGCCTCCATAATTTCGAGGCATATAGCCTGTCTATTGTTTCC
>JANTOQ010690452.1:0-10139 GCA_027564595.1 Bythotiara depressa
TACTAATAATAATCATAATAATAATAATAATAATAATAAAATAAGTACAAAAATAAAAAAATAAAGTAATAAATAGAAATAATCCGCCTTAAAATAACAGTTCTTAGAAGATGTGTGGCTCTTAAAATTATTACTAAGAAAAGGATTAATGTTTAAGCCCCCATCTTTTTATCGTTTCTCTATCTATGGTTTGTATTATCCGGTTAGGATGACAACCATATGAACGGATATCCTCGAAAAGTGGCCAATGCATTAATTCTTATTTCCACTCCCAGTCTTCTCTATCTGCAAATGCAATAATCTTTTCCATGAGGAAACGAGGCAATTTATTTTTTTGCATCTTGCTTGATTCCCAAGCTGTGCGCATCCAGAGCTCTTCTAGCGAATTCATGATGATGCAATGTATCAGTTACATGGTTTAAGCTTTTATAGTACGTTAGATTGACAGTTTTTAAGGTTATGCTTATTAACAGTTAAAATAAAGGGATAATGATTTAAAATCTTACCTTTCTTTATTCTGATTCTTCTGAAGAATAAGTAAATCTTGAGTTGAATAGTTTTATTAGAATGAACCTCTACAAGATACAACCCATTTACTTACATACTAATTACAACGACTTCCCTATTTCGTATAGCTGAATTCTCTTATTGCTTAATTATTTTAACGACTACCCTTCTTTGTGTAGTGTGTAATCTATTTGCTGATTGTAAATAGCTTTGGAGTCCTTAAGTGAAATAGTATTTAGTATAATTTGTCATATACAGAAGATCAATATATAGCAAGTATATTTAATATTGTTGTTTTCTTTTCGATGATTGAGTAAATAATAGGACAATTAAATTAGATTTTTTGGAAACACCCTAAGTATCTCATGAGAACTATTTAGTTTTACTCTATGTATTTAACAACTAAAGTGGGTTTTTTCACATGTAATATTGACTACAGAATGAATTAGATTTTTTCACACGTAATATTGACTACAGAATAAAGTATATTTTTTTACACCTAATATTGGTAATAATCGTAATAATCTTCAATTGCATCTTTGGATGATGTTAATTAGTTTTTCTAAATACATCATTAAACAGCCATTAAACACCAGGGTTTCTTTTCCTTTTTTACTTGAGGATAGCGGAAGAAGAAGGCCCTGGCGCAGGCTGCTTAAAAAACACAGTATTTCAGGGTTTTTTAATTGATGTGCAGAAATTAATTATTTGTCTCGGTGTCACCAAATATGCAATTGATGTTTTTGTTTTACGCTCAATCGAGTTTTCTCCAAGGATACATAACAAACACAACTATACATTTCTGTAAAACTTGAAAAGGCTAACTAGTTGTATAAAACAACGACGCTGCTTTAGTTACAGAAATAATAATAATTATTATTATCGTATATTATCGTATTACAATTGTGGAATATCAATATATAAATGTATTTAGATGTAACAGGGTTTTATTTTTAAAGCCACAAAACAAGTGTAGCGAGCTAGCGAAAGTCTTTCGAGTGATTAAAAAATTCGAAAGCAGCCAACGGAGGTATTCTAGGAAATAGGTGTTGTATTGATGTTTTTAGAAACCATGTTTCAATATTTTGTTTGTTTGTATTGCATCAAAGTGTTACATATATTTTCATTCTTAAGGTTTTCTAAAGAAAATCTTTAAATTGGGAGCTTGATTATATAATCAATTGGTTATTATTGGAACAATAAATTTATATATATATATACTGATAGTTTATCGTTGGTTAAATATCTGTGTTTATTCTTTGAAATAAGCTCAACCCATGTAAAATTCTTGTTAAAAGTAGTTGTTAAAGGTGCAGTGACCAATTTGTTTTGTTGGGTTGGGATAGGTAAGTAAATTTATTTGCCACATAACAAAACATCGTAATACATAACAAAAAAGCAGATAAAATATATTAAAATGTTATTATTAATTATTAAAAAGGTTTGTAAAAAAAAAAAAAAAGAATCCGGTTTTCCCTGTAAATAGTAAATGTTTATGTTACATGTATGTACATGACATATGTATATAAACATCTGTCATTGCATATGTATATATACATATGCCATTTGAATCATTATGATATATATATTTTTGAAGCAGTGCTTGTGTATTTTCTGCCATTAGATTACACCAATTTCTGTATTGTAGTTTTGCATATCACAATATAAGGAAAATTAGTTCCATTCTTTAAATTAGACTGTTATGATATGCATTTTGCCTTCTTATTTACATGCTGGTGATGAAGCAATACCTTGTTTAACAGAAAATGCTTGTCATAATTCTAACTGTTTTTTTTTGTATTTTCTTCGATATTCTCACATTTTATTGATAAAGTTTTTACATTTTCTACAGACACTTGTTTGTATATCAACACTTCAAAATATAGTTTTCATTTTCCTTAATTTTTCCAATGTTTGAATAGTACAAGAGAGAGTAAAAACCTATAAACCTATTTTATGAGAAAGATTACAGTATATTTATCATTTCAAAAAAGATTATTGTTAAATTATAACGATTTTCTTACTTAAAAAACTCATGTGCGTTGTAGCAAGCTAATTAACGTTTTAAGCTTAGACAATTATTTTGTTTTTAAATGTCACCACCCTTCTTCACCTAGCCCTAGATCCTTCCAGGTAGTTGCTCTAGCTTAGCCATAACCAGGAAATCCTTACCTTTTCTTATGGCAACAGTTTCCGTTATTATTATATTGTTATAATATTTATTTTACATTTAACAACGAGATCAAATAAAGAATATTAAATAATGATAAGAACTTAGTTTACTTAGGCTAGCTAAGTTCTTACGCTCTCGCGCAGCCAATCTAGCTAGCTAGCTATATCATAATATGTTCGTGTTTACAAAGGTTGAAGTATGACGGGAATAACTGCCGTAAACAACTTTTAAAAATATATTCTACATTTTCCACATACTTTCAGAAATGTTTGATCATGGCCTTTAACAAAGTTCACGAATCTTCTTTCTTTCATTACTATCGACGCCATTTTCTTGTTGACAACATGAACGACGACAACATTAATCTGCATAAATTAAGCGCAAAAACGTGAAATGAAATAACCAATCAGTGAGCAGAGGTTGATCATTAAAGCTATCGCTTCTGAAATGAATAAATAAAACCCTGTAAATCGCTCTCCGTTGGTATAGTTTGTTAAAATAATTTGTGGAAATCGCTTTGAGAGTGATAACGTACCTTTCACCACCTGCGATGAAGAGTGGCTCGGTATTTCAATCCAGCGAAGAGATGTATCGTCAATCTTTACCATGGTGCGAACTGACATCGAATAATCATTTTTATCTCGTTGATATATATCACGCAACTCTTCAAATGTTTCATTGTCAACATAGGTTTATTTTTTAATTTTTTAATTTTCTTCCATTCAAGCTAGGCATTAACAACTTACAGACACTCACATACACAAAACTGCACCACTTGCTGACGAGGATAACAAATGTATATTGTCAGACTAGTGGCGCACATTACATATATAACATATAGTAGGCGTGGCCCCGCGAGGACAGTAGGTCCCTCCACGTGGAAACGTTTCCCAACGTCTCATTCGTAAACCTCTATACAAGATATAAATTTTTCCTCCAGCAGAGAATCGAACTCAGTGTCGCTCACATCAAAGGCGAGAGCGTTAACCGCAGTATAGTCACTGCAGATCCACATATTTTACCGTCTTTAACAATTCTTCACGTTTTAGAATGAATAGCAACAAAGTTACATTTAATGGTTGATTAATAGCATCTAGACCATCTACGATGCATAGTTTATTATGTTCTTTCGTTCCTTTTTGTACAGACATTTTCAGGGTCTTCATCTTTAGCATAGACCAACTTTCAGGGTCTTCATCTTTAGCATAGACCAACTTTCAGGGTCTTCATCTTGAGCATAGACCAACTGGGATAAACAGGATATTTTACTTAAAATTCCACGAAACTTTTTTTTCGTATAAATATGTTTTCACATCTTGGGTTTTTGTAGACAAAGCATTGATTTTCCCCACTTCCACGATGTTAGATGAGGTTTCAGGAATTATTTTTCGTTTATTGATAGCAGGTATATTATCTGCAGCTGGAATCATTTTCCGTTTATTGATAGCGGCCATGTTGGAATATCGAGCTAAAATCTTGAAATCATATAGGGGATAAGAACTGGTGTTTGAAACATTTTATTTTATTTTGAATGTCTTCTATTGATTTTAGTAACTACTATTGTTCTGAGCACATTCTATTGTTTTGAGAACAAATCACCTACAATTGTTCTGAGCACCTTCTATTGTTCTGAGAACAAAGTACCTACCACTGTTATGAGCACTGTTATGAGTTCTGAGAACAATAGCAATTAAGTGCGCCAGAATCGCCACTTTTCTACTACTAGCCGTAAATGGGAAGAAAGTTTTTATTTCCTTGGCAAAAAATAATTTCAAATACGAAGTTTCAATTCATAGACGCTCCAGCGTTTTAAAATCTTAAAACGTAAGAAGGTTTTGACCGCAAAAAATATTAGGGAATCAAGTTTACCCCTCCACGGTCAAAGCCTTCTTATTTTTCCAAATTTCAAGACTCTATAAAACGGTTCCTAGTGCAAATACATGTTTGATATCTTGTATTCTGCCTAATCTTTCGACAAGGATTTCAAATTCGAGGTAGGTTCAGTATAAAAGCAACAGATTACGATGGCTAATCGCTATTTCCAGAACATCTCATGTTCCAGAAATATAAGCACTGTAATAGAACGGTAAATATGGACGCCCAAAGTCGTCATTCAGCGTCTTAGTGATAATATTTCACACTATTACCTGACTATATCGCAAGCTCCGTCCGGACTTCAACCTCGGGCTTGTATTTTCCAGTACAACATAAAAATCGGTCAGTATGCGTTTAGTATTGATAAAATATAAATGGAGCAGTATGCAAATCGTAGCGTTTTGATTGGTTTTCCACAATTTTCTCGCGTTTTTGTAGGGCTTTGTATTTCTTTATACAGGTACTGAATTTGTAAGCCATTATGAAAGGTGGTCATAATTCTCTTTCTTTCAAAATTACTCTGAAACTTGTGATAGGAAAAATAAATGCGATAATTTGTCTTAGATAGCCTTCTGTACTGTCTCTGTTTAGACAAAAAACCTTGATTACATAGTAATACAATAGTTGACTTTACTTTTGCAGCCATTTTACTAGGGAGCATATAGAAAATACGTAATGGTGATTGGATTCGCTCGTCACCGCAGGAACGGTACAGGCTCGCACTGATCGATTTTTAATCAACGAGTTGTTGTCGTCTACCATCCAGTTGATGACGAGATTACGCTAAAGATAATTTCATCTTAAAAGTGTGATTTTTTGACATTTCTCAAATGTCATCATCACGTACGGAATAAATGACTGTGTCCTTATATAATATATTATATTTATGCATTAGCTACAGCACATCTATACAATATGACAATGACTGATTTAACTCTCCTCCACATATGATTTCAAGTAATATTTAATAAGGACACAACTTGTGTAATTTTTACAAACGAATTTATGTATTCCTGATTATTACAGCAATTTGAAATTAAGGTTTTGAAGGGACGTGTTGTGAAAAGTTGTGACTTGTAATTCTTGGGACTAAGACGGTTTTGTCCGTGAGTGTGTTATAGCCGAAATCTCCTTTCTGTTTGCCATAAGGAATAGTTAGAGAATTATCTCGTGGCAACGAATAATTGCTTCTGTTCATTTTTATTAAAAACGAATAGCAATTTTAAATTCCTCCAGAAAAGATATGTACATGCTGAAACGTATGTGACTATTACTGTAAATATGACCTGTCAATACGGTCTGTCTGCATTTTCTTCACGAATGTGTTGGATGGCATCCCATCGGATATTCTACGTTGTTTTAACGTTAAAAATTGGTTGATATAAGGTCGCGACATCGACAGTCTAAATTCATCGTCGAAACAAACGTCGATGTCACAACGTTGTTTCCACCATCCCAAAACTGACATTTTAACGTTTTGCTGACGGGATAACAGGGAGCGAATATTCAACATTAATATTGATGAAAAATATTATAATATATATAAATTGTTTTGACGAATGCTTAAAAATATTTAGGCAATAGAGCACTAAATTTCCATCAACACAAAACCGTTGTCGAAACAACGTCTGTGTATCGGTATTATACAATATCGTTTTTATTAACCTCTATCCATACTCGGGATAATGTAAAACCACCGACCACCGATCGATTCTCCGACCCACCGACCGTAATTCTATTTTACTGACCTGAGTTCCTGGAACTCGGACTATTTTTTTCAAAGAATATAGCTATATCTATGTTATCTACAGTTCCGTGTTCTACTGTTCTGTGTTCTACTATTCTATGCTGTAACGTAGTTCTATGTTAGACTGTTCTACAGTCCTATGTTCTACCGTTCTATGATTTGCTCTACTGTTCCATGGTTTATGAACTCTTATGTTTCCCCTCCTCTACCGCTCTAATATTTTGTATTCTTCTGTTCTATCTTTTACAATTGAAACATTCTACTGTTCTACACTTCCATTGTTCTACCGTTTTACTATTTATATTATTCTGTTCCACGTTCTTCTCTTTTATGTACTACCGTTTTACTGTTCTATATTCTCCTGTTATATGTTCTACCATTATTCTGTGTTCCCTGTTCTATATTTGTCTACAACTCTACCATTCTACTATTCTGTTATATCGTTTAGTGTTCTACTTACGTTGTCCTATTCTATCGTTGTAGTACTGTTCTATATTCTACTGTTTTATATTTTGTTGTTCTGTGTTCTATTGTTACATGTTCTACCATTTTACCGGTTTATTTTTCTTGGTATAATGATTTATGGCTTTATGTTATATTGTTCCATGGTTTTTGTGTTCTATAATACTGAGTTCGAGCAAGACCACGGACCAATGTCGCCAATCACAATTCATTTTACCAGAAAAGTAAAAGGACGAGGCCAGGAAATTATCCAAAACAAAAACAAAACAAATTGCATGATAAGAGCATATGAGAGTTTTAACAACGAAAACAAAAAATTAAGACAATAGACTCCCTATCTAACGAATACCGGACTTCGAACGAACGTTTCGATCTAACGAACAAAATTTAAATTCCCTCGGTTCTGGTTCTTATTTTTAGGTCAAACTCTTATATAAAATTCTTGATCTAACGAATACCGGATATAACGAACTTTCGATTTTACGAACCAAATTTTCTCGTGTCATGGAAGAAAAACTCCGAATTTAACGAATTTTAAATGTCTTTAGGAGTATGTTTAGACAATAAGGTCAATATAAATTTACTATAATATTTGATTTCAACAACTAAATAATTGTGCTGTAAAATATAGCGCCTGTGTTTCTGTTCAAAATATACGGCACCTGCATTCCTTCTTATCTCCAAGATTAACCGATTTTACAGTGATTTTAAATGTAAAAAAAAACGTACATTCTACTGACGATGAAATATTGGAGAATGTAATACTGTAGGTATAGGAAAAGATGTTGACAGTGACGGTGAACAGGTGTATGAGTAGGTCGAAGAAGTGTTTGAAATAGAGACGGTGGCTAATCCAAACAACAGTGGAGTACAACAGGTGTTACTCACAGCGTCTATGTTATTTGTCAAATTATAGGGGGGGGGGGATTAAACCCTATTACAACTGGGGGGATCCTGTAAAATCGGTTAATCTTGGCGATATAAGGAATGCAGGTGCCATATGTTTCGGACAGATCAACTTTTATTAATAAGTCCGAAACTGCTTGTGCTTTTAAATCGAAATTTTGTGAGTTTTCCTACAATCGTATAGGTAATACGATCATTTCCATGTTTATTTGTATCTCATGGTTTGTGATTACTCCATCAAAATTTTTTTTGGCCAAAATGTTCCTTTCATAATAGTTAACAACTGTGCCATATTTAAAGATCCTAGCATATATACGAGTCAAGAGTTATAGAGGGGGTAGAATCCCCCCAGTATTAAAGGGCCCAAAAAAGGCCCAGTACTAATAGGGTTAAGAAATAGTGAATTAGTTTATTTGAAAAAATTCTAAATAATAAACAACTTTAAAAAAAAAAGAAGTTAATTATAAAACCAAAGAATACTGTCACATCTAATTTTATTTTGCTCTTCGTATGTACATGTGTAATAGCTTTTCGTATGTACATGTGTAATAGCTTTTCGTATGTACATGTGTAATAGCTTTTCCGTCTAAAAATATCGTTTTCCGTATATTCTTGATTTAACGAACGTTCCCCACACTAGCATGATGAGAATATATCTTTTTATTTTAAGGTATATAATAAATATATAAAGTTACTTTTGTTCAAATTTTTAGTGTGTGAGCATAAAAGAGTAAGAGGAAGGTTTCCTTAAATTTTAAACTTCTAGTAGAGTTGTAAAGTAATCATTTAAAACTAACTAATCAATTTGATAAAATTTAGAAACTTCACAACAACTTCTGAAGTTTTTTTTTAAAGATTTCTTCTCCATTTTAGCGTATTCTTGTTCTTTTTGGAAATTGTTCCAATACTCTTGAATCTGTAAGGCTTCATCTATTTTGTTGACAGACATATTGAATCAAGACCGCATATAGGAACATGTATGTTTGCATGTTGTGGAAAATCTTTATAAAATTATGGGTAGACTAAACGCAAAATGAGAAATGATTATTGTTATGCATGGAAATACAAGGATAAGATATTATGTCAGGCTGAATTCATGATGAAAGAGAATTTCCAAAGCGAGAAAAAATAAATAAATTAAGAATTAATTTATGTATGTATATATATATATATAAACTTTTTAAATTTTAGGTTTATGTTTTGGAAATTATTCTGGGTTTCATAATAAACCTCCAAGATTAGAAATCTGCCTTCTAGCCGGCATAAAAATGTGTAAAGAAATTTACTTAAAATATTATTGTATAGATACCCTTCAAACTAGCAGTAGTTAACACTAGATGCCCACGTACTTAAGGGTACTACACTCGCTACCCATGTTCAGTATTATGAATATATCTCCTTTTCTTCAAATAATTTACGCATAAAAGTACATATTTTCTAAATCCTGGTTTATTCCTCTACCTAATGGTATGGCTCATTTTTCCTGGATTTATTTTGGAAAAGAGAAAAAAAATATTAACTTTTTTTATTGTCACTCGTGTAAAACGAGCTCCAAGTTTTTTTTTCTTCATAAAAAACACACGATTCGAAGCGTTTTTCTTTCCTTTACAAAAGCGTGTCTCAGTTTTTTTTAAATAATACTTCGTTAAAGAAAAATGGCAAAAAGAATAAAAAAATATTCATTTTCTACGTATTTTTCTCTCGAAAAACCTACATCTATCGATAAAAATCGATATACAATAATAATAAAAAAAATGAGACACGCTGTTGTAGCCTAGGCTTTGCTGTATGGAATGAGAGTAATTTCGTTTCTATGCGATAAAATCGCGGGGACTTGGAGCTCTTGAAAAATAGAGTTTTGCTGAAATTTCTTGTTCCAAGAAAACATGAGTTTTGTGTAGCGTTCGTAGATTAACTAGAAACAAAAGATATTTACACGATTTAACAAAAGACCAGTATACTCATATTTTAACATTCTAATACTTTTGTTATACGAAATAATAAAGTCACGCCTAAATTAATGGAACAATTCTTAAACCAGTGGGAAGAAAAAATTAACGAATATGATGACTCAAAAGTATATAGTGTATAAATTAAAAGATGTAGACTTAAAAATTTGATCGGCACGCTCTATTTAGTAATTTTTATAACATAACACCTTTTGTTAAATAAAACAATACAATTAGATCGGAACATGACAGAAGAATAAGTTATTCCCCGTTTTCCCGCCTTTCTAAATTTAAATTTGTATTTTATATTTCAAATAAATGTTATAGGGCTTTCGAATGATAATTTTTTTTTTCTTAAGATTTGGCGAACGAGCCTATATACAGTATTCTTAATGGTATAAAATGCTTAAAACATTAGCAATCTTAGCTACACAAGCGAGCTCTTACTTACTCTCCGATTCGGTATGACGTCATCAAAATGGAAAATCATTTCTAAATATTCTGTGAAGAAATGAATATC
>JANTOQ010690785.1:0-10139 GCA_027564595.1 Bythotiara depressa
ATTAAATAGAATTAGCTTATTTGACTTCCATTTCTGATTTCTAGACAAAATTATCTTTCCAACGGTATATAATATCACGACGTCGAAAAATATATTTGACCACCTGCTGAGGATCTAATCCCAACGCAAGAACCATTATTCCAAGTACTAAAAAATTTTCACCATTTGTTTCCGCTGAATAGAGTTAAACGTAAAGGATGTTTCAACTAAAATGTCAACATTTCCGTATATATAAATTTTCAAAGTTTCGTCTTGCTAGCTATACAAGTCTCAAAAATAATTTAGGTTCCAAACAAACTTTTTCTACATCTACACCATAAGTACTGACTACTCGTGTAACTCTGTAAAAAAAATAAGTAGCTAGCTACGCATTTCAAAAACACTAACTTTGAGTTACTTCTGGCTCCAAATTATTCAACAGTTACCAGGGAGCTGGGGGGGGACTTTCTACTCACTATAGAGAAGCGAAGGCTCTTGCACATATTTACACAAGGTCATGAAGGTAAAGAGATCTCAAAAATCGAAACAAATGGTGATACAGGTTAGCTAGGTTTTTAATTCAAAAATGCTTTACTTGAGGTACGTAGCTTGCTTTTCCCTAAAAAACAGTAACGAAACACTAGTCAACTAGCTCTAAATATTTATAGGCTAAGAAAAGTTTAGTTTGAGTACGGTTGTAGCTTATAAGTAGAAACGTTTATGCGATAAGTAAATTACAGGTTAAATGTCAACATTTCGCATATTTTGTCCTTCAAAAACTCTTTTCGAGTAGTTAGCTAGCTCTAAATGGATAGAAATTACACGTGCACATTGATACTATGTGCGTAAGATAGAAAAGTATGCTTTTGGATACAGTCGTGCCAAAACAATACATAGGTTTAAGCGAAAAGAATGTTTCAGCTAAAAGGTCAACATTTCGTTATAAATGTAGCTACCAACCTCTTTACATTTTTGGCTCCTGTATCAATGACTTAAGTCTTAGGATCTTAGGTACTTTGGTAGAAAAGAGTCCGTGGCTATGCAGCACGATTGGGCAAGGGGTTAGTCTCACTATCCTCCCAATTGGTCCATTCGCGGCATTTGTGACGTCATAAAACGTGTAGATCAGTAAAATAATGACAATTGTGGATGTTTTTCAATATAACACAGTGGTACGGGCGATCTTACGCGGTTTCCCACCTACACCTAACCCACATCGAGACACGAGAAGGGAAAGGTGCTAAAACACAAATCAGCATAAAACGCCAAAAGTGCCATAATTAATGTCCACGATTGTAACTTTAACCCCATCTAGACTGGGCTTTTATTAGATTGATTTCACTAGGGGACTGGTGGAATGGGTCGATTTTTCCACCCCCTGATCATAATCCAACTCCCGATCATAATCACTTGCATCAAATGGATATTTATTCCAATTTAAAAAAAAGTGAAAACTGCAACGCCTATCCATTATTTTCTTTCCAATGAGGCACAACATGGTAATTACTGAACATAAAACTGAAATTAGAAACCCAACCATTGCATAACGCCATTCGTTTAGAAGCATTTTGTTGGGTCCATTTATTGAACTAGAGGTTACATTAAAAATACCATATTCGTTAGCAGTAGAGTTTAAAATTTTAGGGGCTGTAGAATTGGTGGTTGTATTGAAATTACTATAAGAATTGTCAGTTGTGTTGAACATACCATAGATGATTGCGGTAGTATTCAGAATACCATATGTACTGGCTGTTACATTCAAATTACCATACGTTGAATTGACTGTTGTGTTGAAAATACCAGAGGTGGAACTATATGTTACTGCTGCTCTGCTGTAGTTGGAATAAGGTACATTTCCATAGTAATAACCAGCCAAACAGCATGCAATGTTCTCACTAGCAATTATAATGGATATGAACCACGTGGAAGGGTTTAATAGTGGTGTAAACAAATTGTGAACCGACAAAACCGAAGCCATTAATCTTTCTGTAACATCCATAAGCTTTTTATTACACATTGTCAAAAGACACACTACCACCATATGCAATGCCAACAGAACAAACCCTGCATAACTCTTAACGCTTCCAAGCATTGCAAACGCAATAGCTCTCGATACAAACCAGGATATATTTATTATGATTGCGAAAACTTTAGAGATAATCGTTCTAAAGAGACGAGATAAGCCAAAAGAGGCACCACAAATCGAACCAATTATGCTTAACAATTGAATCGTATCCCAGTATCCCTGCACCGCAATAACAATGTAAGTTTGAAGAATGAGCTGTGGCAGAGATTCCAGTATCACCTCCAAGTAAGCTGTGTATGCATTGAGATTTAATGCTATCGAAACCATTTTTACATCGTCATACTCTGGGAATGAATTAGGAGCGTGAGAAAGCCAAATTAATGATCCAGCAAGTTGACCTTGCAAACATAAGCACAATGGATAAATTATACAAGGTCTGGCCACACCTCTAACTCCATAATCTCTCTGATAAAACAACAAACCTGTCAATACACTATTTAAAATGGATGGTATGAGCACGAATGTGATCGTGAGACCACTATACCAACGGTGTCCATCAATTCCATACGATATAGCCAGCACATAGTCGGAATAAACATCATACGAGTAAATTAAGACAGCGACTATATTTGACAGGTATATACAGATTCCTTTTAGTGTAGAACACATTGTTTCAAACTCGGAATGTCACCAGGAAGAATGATTCCTCTCTAAAGATTAAAAGTTCGAAATTTAAATAAATAGAAAAGTTGCAAACAGAAGTAAATTATATGTGTTATATGTAGGAAGAATCAAAAGAAAACGAATGAGAAAATAATTGATACAATCTATCTATATACAATGTCTAGTCCATTTATTCAATTCCAGGTATTTATCTATAATTTCATTGTATATATGTCTATATGACTATTATATCCAATTTGCAAATCGCTTACAAATAACTATTATAGCCATTTTAATTTGCGCGAAATGACTAGTATGGTCATTTTATAATTAACAATGAAAACGTAACTTTTAAAATTTAAGTAACTTTATATATATAACCCACTATTTAGGGGTTGATGATCGGGGGTTGGGATGGAAGAATTGTTTTTTTGATGGGATGGAGTCAGGGTTAGGGCATATTTCCGTACAGAAAAATGCCATTTTTATAGTTCACAAAGATTGGTGGCTTAAAACAATGACTATAACAGTCATTTCGCGCAAATTAAAATGGCGGTAATAGTAACTTGTAGGCGATTTACCAATTGGATATAATAGTCTCTTTTTCGGGTGACTATATTGATGTCCAGCCTTCTAACATTTATTTAAAACTTATGGCATTAATTTTAATGGTAACATGGATTTTGTGTAGATTTTAGTTCTTATTATCTAGTTTTCTAGTTTGTACCTGCATGGACACCATACTATTGTTAGTATCTATATATTAACAGAGGACATATATGGAAACCAGTGTAATTATATACTGTACTAGAATGAGTTATAAGTACAACAGGTACCTTGGTGTGCCTAGTAAATTTAAATACGCTCTTATCAGACCCGTTGTGTAGGGAGTTGATGGCTGCATGTGCGCGCCCTTTTTGGAAAAAGTACCCTTTTCGATAAGGGCTTGCCCCGTATTATTTGCCATATTTAACTGCGACGTGGTGGGGTTATAAGTTATAAGAGAAAATGAAAACATAAAAAATGTGAATGCAAATGTACTTTTGCGCTCCTACGCAAATAAAGTTTTTAAGAAGCAGCACACAGGTATGTTTAACATACAAACCTTGCTATGGAGTGTGTTGCACTCCTTTTGGGTACCTTTTAAAAGTTGTATTAAAATACAATTTTCAGTTTGAAGCAGGAAATTGATGTATTCAAAAATAAATAAAAGAAAACTTGACTTAACACTCGCCATGCCTGACAAAGTTACAAGGAAAAAGGAGCTTCAGAAGACACGGTAACTATCATGAAAACGCTGCAAGAGACTAAATGTTTACTTTCGGAATGTAAAATTGATGAATTTTTACTTTTCGCGTACAGTTAATTTTTTAATTAGAGAAACAAACAATGTCTGTGAAGAAGTGTTATACACAATTTTATTTTACTGTGTATATCGAGACGAAACCTTAGCAGTCTCGGTTTACTCTATTACTAGCTTAATAAGTTTTACGATGGAGGTTATGAAAATCTCCTGTGATCATACTGCACTGCGACTACTGAGAAATGTAGTGTACCTTAACAAATTAGAATTGTATACTTGGTGATTTTGTTTCAGCAATTATATATACGAGTGATAATTTGGACTTGGAGAAAATAATCAGGCAGTATGAAAACGACATGTTATACTCAGTTGTTGTGGTTGGAAGTAAAATGGTGGAAATGTGAATCAGAATCGCTTGTTTCTCTTGCTGTTGCCATCAAGGTGTGTGATAATAATAATAATAATAATAATTTTTTTAAACTTCAATTTATTTACTGTTTTTTGCATATTTACGTATACAGAGCCATCGTATGACTGGCTGATACTGATCGCACAATCCAATGTGTGAGCTATTCAATCGCTCCAGGAGAACATCGCCCGAGCTGCCCATTTCAATGAGTGGTACACTTTCAAGCACTTGTGGACGTTTAGTAGCTTATTTGATTTAATCACCCCGGCCACTCTTTACAGAGCGCACAATTCACTTTGAAGCATTAACGTCATTGGTGTCAGCTAGTGGCGAATGCAAACCAGAAACAAAATCAACAAAGACAGACATGAAAAGCTTTATATGTTACTTATAGTTACTTGCGAAAGAAATATAGACGAGGTTGTAATATTTTAACAACAATAATGTTCTTTTAAAATATCTTTCATTTTCATATTGACTCGACTCGAGCATTGCAGAAAAGGCTTATTTCGTATGTTAATACAACTTGTAAACTTCTAAGACGCAATATGCTATACTAGTAATTTTTTTATTTTCTGATGTCCTGATCAACAAATAAATATAAATTTTGTACTTAATTTTAGCTTACACATAAACGTTACGTTACGTATAAAAATAAAATCCATGCTGCTTATATTTATTCCGTAGCTAAGCATGATGAAAAGTGAACAGGCTGCAGCAGTTAGAGTAGTAAACTTAGCTCGTTTCCTTCCATACTCTTATTTGAACTCGTCCCCAGGGCCTCTTTCACTTTTTTATATTGAACATCTCGTCTTCCCATATCAAAAAGAGAAAGAGACCCTGGGGATGAGGTTAAGCGTGAGTAAAAAGAAGAAAAAAAGATAATGAATCAATCTTTTGCTCAACAACTTACTTGTAAAAATGAAAGTGTGAAAAATGTAATATTTATGTACGTATTGCCATCTTGAAGCAGCATTAAATGTATCCATACTTATTAAATTGTTTTTATTTTCCATCCCACGTGGTATATACATCTATGTACCTGTACGTCTTTTTTAAACTTGATATCGTTTATAATGAATCAACATCTCTGTCCAAGTACAGAGAGTTTACAGGTAAATTTAATCCCATTCACAAAACAAAATGTTTCGAGAAAAAGAAATTGTACCAGTCGTTTGGTATAAAACTCAAGCTCTGAAATGTTATGCCAACAGGTGACATAATATTTTTGCATGCTGAAGGGAACCTTCTTCCAAAGCGCATTTTTGTTTCAAAGAAACATCACGTTCCTGCTACAAGAAATGTTTGCTAATGGTAGCCCGTCTTAGTAAATTATTTAAAATAGAATATAGCAAAGAAACGAAGGAGGGAGACACTACACTGTATTATTGTGGGTGATTAGAAAAGCGTTGAGTTGTTGTTTAAATAAATAAATTATACTTTTGTAAACAAAGGCGTCATGTCACCTTAAACTCCGTGTAGTCGGCCCTGAATATGCCAAGAACTCTTTCATTCAGTCAGAATCAGATTCAGAAATCTCTCATTCAACCACATTTTGATTATGCATGCTCAGCATGATATCCACATTTGAAACAAACGATTTCTAAAAAGATACAAAAAACCCAAAACAAGTGTATCCGTTTTTGTTTACCTATCACCAGCATATATGTCTGAGATATATACTTTTCAAAGTAGCACCCATTTTACTAGGAGAATGGGACAAAAGCTTAGTCAACCAACTAAAATATTGGAAATTTGGGCGTAAAGCACTATCATATATAAAATGTGGAATGAT
Organism: Bythotiara depressa; assembly: GCA_027564595.1. NCBI lineage: Eukaryota > Metazoa > Cnidaria > Hydrozoa > Anthoathecata > Bythotiaridae > Bythotiara > Bythotiara depressa. Next base: position 6,176 of record JANTOQ010690785.1, read on the forward strand.
CTGAGCTCAGGTTTAAAATTGTTGAGAAATTCGAATACTTTCAAGCATAACAAAATCTAACAGGAAAAGGTGGATGATAACTATCTTTATTATTAATATCAACCTTTAATCAACTAGATTTTAACCTTTTTGTTTGCCAATCAATATTTACATATGAGAGAATATCACGAAAACAGTATGTCAATAATTATTATTAATTTAAAAAATATTTTAATAGTTTATATACATTTACTTTATCTGCTTTTGTTATTTATTACGGTATTTTTTGTTTTTTTATGGCAAATAAATTCACTTAAATATTAATAATTATACAAGAAATATTGCACTTTTTTACCATTAAAAACAACAAGTGCTATCAAAGTACAAAACACGGAGAAGAAAACATTAAAAAGGAAACATAGGCAACCGAGTCCCAAGACAATGTTCCAAGTTCAACTCCGCTTCCTTTTTATAGAACAAAATAATAAATAGTAGACTTAACTTTTGCTATGGTACCCCCTTTTACAAAACTATTCATAAAAATTGAATAAAATGTTAATGATTTGCAACTTCATTATTTATAGTTCCAATTAAGTAGAAAGGTGTGCACTTTTTGTGTGTAACATTGTAGAAGTGCATGCACCTTTTGCTGTGCTGTTAATTTTTCCTGGAGCTTTGGAATAGTATAACGCGTTGGTATCTCGAGCGACTTTGATTCTGCAATTTGTTTGGTTATTAAATAGAAATGGATGTCCTAAAGGTGCCGTTTAAATTAGGCAAAGGAACTAATAGTTACTTAATTAGTTTTTGTGAAAACGTTTTAGACAGTACATGACTTGACAACCCAAAATCATATAAATATCAGTACAACACTGCAGCTCACAGATCAGATATATTCCATAATCTAGATCTATCTCTTACGGAACCCGTTAGTACCATCGTTTTTCTTTACTTATTTTAGAATACTAGGTAAAGAAAATTTTATTAGCGTTAATTTTATCTTCACTTAGAACCGATAGTCTACTGCGTATAAAGAAAGTGGTGTAGGTTGGAAGGTAATATATATGCGTTAAAATATAAAGGTGTGTACTAAAATATATCGAAAACGTTATGTAACAATAATATTTTAAAACGTCTTTATTGTAATCCAACTGAAACATATACTTTCACTAATGATCAATTGGGCTTTTCAAACCTCTAAGAAGAGGAGTCTGATAGGGTAGTTCGTTTCAATAATAAAAAGACGAATTTGATACTTCATTTTTACCAAAAAAGTTAGCTAACATTCCTTCAAACCATAAATATGATTAAAAACAATAAGCAAACACATTTTACTAAGTAACTGTATAAAAGAATATAATTATTTTGATAAACACTTGGGATCAATGGTCTACATAATAATTATTCAGATAATTATCTCAATTGATGCACGATTTGAAATTATATATTCATTTGTCATTTGAAAAATGACACGCTTCATTTACAAACTATCAATGCAAACTGAGTGTGAAAATAAAGATTTTCGTGAAGACTTGATGTAATTGGAAACCGAATTATTACAAGTTAATAGGTTGTGCTTCAAATAGTTTTTATTGTGTCTTCTTGCTACTTTGTATGTTTACTGTTAACATTTATATATAATATTCTATATTTCTTTTAGAAAATGCAATATTAAATGTAAAGTACAAAAAACGTAGAAAGGAATATATGGCTCACTAAAGATATGGACAACGACTGGCGAAAAACATGTGTTATGTCAATTCGAATTGCTTTAGAGGGATGTTCATTTAATCAAGTAGATAGTTATTATATCATGTCTTAGATGAAATGTTTAAAAATATATTTTTATGCCGCTAAACAAGAAATTACAAAATCCTATATTACGAATATGTGTTAATATTTTGACAGGGAAAGAGTACGACTAACAAGAAATGGAAATAATACGTGGTGACTTTTATTGATAAAAATCTACATTATATACTAATATTTTAATTCCGTGTAATTGTTTGTGAATGTATTTCCGTATTCACGCAGTATCAGATATAATTTACGTTTTTGCCTTCCCGCGACTGTCCCGCAATTCTATGTTCTTTGCATAACGCGACATTGTTTTCTCGCTTCTGATTGGCATAAGCAGTAAACATCAATCGATAAAGTAGCATTTGGTTAATCCATTTCTCAAGTCGGGCAGATCGATGTTATGCAAAGAAGAAAGAACTTCGGGACAATCGCGATAAAAGTAGAAAGTTTTTCATGCATGTAATTGTTTTGTTACCCGACACATTTTCTTTAGAACACTTGGTTCAAGTATTTTAATGTTTAGCGTAGCTCTGTTTAATATATCTGAAGTTCGCCAGGGCCATATCGCGAATCACTAGAGTTATGTACCCGTCATGGCATGTAATCTAGAGTCATGGCATGTAATCTAGAGTTACGTGTGTTTGCGCATTCTACAAATTTACGGATATTTTTTCAAGTCAAATATCCGGTTTATTTTTTTAAACAATTTCAACTAATCTCGCGTATTTATACAGACAATTTCATTTAGTACAGTATAATCCTGTTAGATTATCTCGTTTTATCATGATAAATAAAATCAGATTAAACTATACTATCGCAAATTATCAATGTTGCACAACGGCAAGAAAGGTCACTGCAATAATATCGGATAAAACCATGTTATCATTTTCCGATTATCAGTGATAATATGAAGTTATGTAATGAAATCTTTAGCGATTTATTAAGTATTACATGCAGTGGTTCTCGCTGGTAAAAATATTGTTTCTTCTCTAAAATCGGCTGTTTTCTCCGTAAACCTAGTTTTCTATCTAAACTAAACTTGTTCTTTTTAAAATCTATTGTTCTCTCTCTAAAGTATCTTGTCATCTCTATCAATCCTATTGTTCTCTCTCTGAAATCAATTGTTCTTTTTCTTAAGTATAGTTCTCTCGCAGACATTTATTCTCAGATAATTCAATCTATTGTTTTTACTCTGAAACCTATTGTTCGCTCTGTAGTTCTCTCGCTTTCTAGATTTCTATTGTTATCTCTGTAAGTCATATTATTCTCCCTGAAACCTATTGTTCTCTCTCTGTAATCTGTTGTTCTTTCTCTAAAATATATTGTTCTCTTTCTTCAATGTAGTTTTCTATTATTTTTTCTCTGAAATCTATTGTTCTGTCTGTAAATATATTGTTCTATCTTTTAAACTTAGTGTTCTTTCTAAAATTTATTGTTCTCCCTAAAATCGATTGTACTTTCTCTAAAATATTTTGTTCTCTTTCTGAAACCTATTGTTCTCTTTCTGAAGCATTTCCTTATCTCTCTGAAATCTATTGTCTTCTCTATTAACCCTATAGCTTGCTCTCCATGAAACCTATTGTTCTCCCTCTGAAATCTATTGTTCTTTTTTAACACATTTTGACACATTATGACCAAGTTAGTTGATCAAAAGTTAACCTTCCTTTAGTATATAACAACTAAATAACACATGAAAAAAAACAATAGAATTTCGATTTGTTAATGTGATTCGCGCTTCTGATTGGTTAACGGCTTACTAGCCTTCCATGTGTTATTGACTTGGTTTTTCAAAGTAAATTTTCGACAAGAAGGGCGGCCATTTTGAAAATTTTCGAAGAAGACTGACTGCTGAAGAAACCAAGCGTTTTGGATGCGGTTTTTTGCAATACTTCAGCAAAGCAACAGACCAACTACGTGTGTTGAAAAGATCTAAGCTGTAGCGTAAGAATTCGTGAAGATATGAACCGATCTTTACGAGCATCAAAAAGAGAGGGCAGCCGCCGCAATTTCCGTCTTCTTTCTTTAGCTGTTTCAAGGCCGTTAGAGCTCCCGTTTTTTTTATTTGATAGTTTAGACCAGTTAGTTCTATTGAAACAATGAAGTCATTTTGGCTAGCCAGCCCTACCATTTTTTAAAAAGTTCATTTTACGGAAATAATTAAAAACAAAATAAAAACAGACTGCAG
>JANTOQ010690896.1:0-19096 GCA_027564595.1 Bythotiara depressa
AAAAACACTTTTCATGTCCATTTTAGCAACTCTAGAGCATTCTGAATTTTCAAATGCAAAACCTTGTTGCATAAAAATTGTCCTCGTAGGCCTGTGCCGCATCAATCTTAAACACCTTGTGCCCAGCTCTGTATATATGCTGACAATGCTTTGCCAGTTTTTCCGCTTTACCTTGTATTTGGAGTTGGCAATATCTTTCCTAAACTTCAATAACTAACTTAACTCTAGACTTGCCATCGTCCTTAGGAAGCCTTTGTTTTGTTTTATGATAGGGTTGTGTTGTGAGAGCAGAAAAGATTTCTATCAGAGGGTCACGCGGAGAACAAATGCCGTAAATGATAGATTGTTACTAAGAAACGACTAATCTAGTATAATTAATTGATTACTTTTACCCAAAAATTTAACCATTCAATGTATAGTATCCCCGGAAATAAATCAAATCATTGGTCATTTCTTTGCTATTTTTCTTTTTCCAGGGGGTTTATTATTGGAAATATAATGTTACATAAATTTGGTTAAACCTGATCTCTGGTTCCTCATAAAATTATAAAGGTTTCTACTAATGAGAAGTTAATATAAAACCAGGAGGAATTATTATGCATTAAAGAGTTAATCGTTGTTTTGTTAAGAAGTGTAGTTACTTGCTGTATCAAATTTTTAACGTTTCTTGCTTTATTTCTATAGATTTCATTGAAGTATCAGTAGACGGTTCTGTTGAAATATCGGATATAGCTAATAAATATTCGAGATCTGACATTGTATTTATTATACGTGGAAAACGGTAGAGAAATAAAATATAAACTGATCTAGTTTTAACTCTATTAAAAAGAGCTTCAAAAATGATTTTATTCTACAAAAGCTCTCTTTTCCGGATATAGGCTCTCTTTCTTAGGATTCTTTCTATTTGGTATACATCTTTGTTTTAGCATTCCATGACATACATTGTAGAATATTTCACATTCCGACCATCGCCAGCCGCTTAGCGAAGCGGGATATGATCACTTCCCTGGTATATCTCGCGTTAAACCTTTACGAAATGTGTACACATCAATTTGTATTTTACCGCGAGAACTACGGCATTTGAGGGTCGCCTTCTATGAGAGACATCCCTTGGTTTATTTTTACCTTGTTCTCCTTCAACGCAAGTTACGCATTGTTTCGCAGGATTGCGGATACCAGTTGGTCACCTTTGAGTTAGTGAGGGTTTCATGATCGCGGAACAGCATAGAGCTGGTGTCTCCGAAATAAATTCCTTGGTTGAACATCTTATGTATATATCAGATTTTCTATTTATACACTACACATTGACCTATTGTTCAACTTGTAAGAAACACACCATATATAGGAGAGTCCCTTTGTATTTCATCTCTTTGAGTATTTGTAACCCGTTTGTTAAGTTAACATTATGGTGGAACATGTTACAAACAACTCTGATTATATGTTATGAATAATCTTTAACCCTTTAATGCATAAGCATACCTCCTGGTTATATTAAACTTCCCATTGGAAACCTTTATATACCAAATTTATTTTGCATTATATTTCAATAATTTACCCTCTGGAAAAATGACCAATGACTTGATTCCTTTCCGGGGACACTATGAATTAAAAGGTTGAGAAACAACAACTTAGATATGTTTTGATTTGCCGCCAGTCTCTAAAATACTCAAATGTAAAGCTTTCTTCGCGATATACTTTTTACTCTTACCTATATCATCCAGTTTCTTGTACGCATATAATTTAGACACTTTCTATATTGTTATAATTTGTACATCTAATTCTTCCTTTATTTTCCCGTTCACCGTCTTGTTAACGTCCAACGGCCCTGTAACTCAAAGCTTCTTCACTGTATTGTCATCATCTTCTTCTTCTTCTTTTTTGTCTGGCTATTCTTCACGATGCTCCCTGCGTGTTTTTATGTTATTATATAAAGAAGTAAAGAGTCGCAAGTTGCTAAGTATCTTGAGTACCTTACAATAGGTGACTTAAGAGGGTACACCAAGAAAAAAGTTAATTTCTTGACATAAACATTTTTCTGAAAATATTTACGATCAATTGTTACATACGATTAGTTAAAACGTGAAAATGGCAAGAATGTGATAAAAAATTAATTATTGTGTAAACACAAACAATGGATTTTTTGGGACAATATATCTCGATAGGTGAAGCTTGGTGTGTTTCTTTAGATTGATACAGTGAATGTTCTGTACCTAAAACAATATTATGTAAATTTTTATTGTTCAACGTGTAGATACAGATTTTAAACCAATTTACCAAATTTCCTGTTAATATTATGCAATTTCCGCTTGTCGTATTGTACATATTTTGGCACAGAACATCCACGGAAAGATGGAAGCATGCAAAGTTTCATGTCAAAAATCTTTACCATTCCTTATAGTCTTCTGCAGAAATTCGAAACTCGTTATTTTGAGAAAATCTGGGTAAGACTTTGAAACTTGTGGAATATTTTACGTAAAACTTATCTTATTATTCCGTTTTACACATTCATTTTTATCACAATTAATTGTTTTTCACCTCAAAGTCACTCCCGTATGCTCTTGCCTTCTTTCTTTGTTATTTCATAGGCTTCTTTAGACATCTTAACGTCTTATTTCGTCCCAGTCGATGCAAGCGAGGCACACATATTACTACTTTAAGTAGTAACTGAAACGAGACACTGAAACGAGTCACAACCCGTTGTTAAGGGCGTTACTAAGGAACATTACGAGTTACCACTTATCTTTGAAGGACAAATTGGCAAATTTCTTGAGAAAATGGATTAAACCCACGACCAGAATCGATTTCTCAGTAATAATTGAAATGGCCAGAAAATTTTGATATTTAATAACTGATACACATCCTGTTTTATTGTAAAAGACATTTTATTGTAAAAGACATATTAGAAACATTCATAATTATATAATCATTTACCACCTTGTTAAATTTGACGTTTATTTCTAAAAGTTAACCTCCTGGAAAACACAAATCAGGAAAGAAATGAGTAATGATTTAATTAATTTCCGGGGACATCGTCACCAAACAGCTAATATAAATTGTTCGTGGTTATTTATTTAATATACACAATTTTTCGATAAAATTTCTAATACAACCGGTCAAAACGTCTGGTGCAAGAGAATTCCCAGATCATGTCGAAAGGGAGGTAACATGGTTTTTTGGAGTTCTATACAGATACTTGATTATTTAGCGCGTGCGTTGAAGGGCCTCGTGACTTCTACGAGAGTCTAAAACCGATACAAATTTGCTCCAAGGAAGAAAGAAACTGTTATTGTCGAGATTGAAGATACGTGTTCTGATTTTCCAACTCTATGGAAACTGACCAATATTCCCTTAAACAAGATTCAGGGGTGGGATACACAGTAACCTTTACAGAGCATGCACAATACCTTATTATTATCTCATCCCGAGCAGAAATTTCTGAACGCGCGTTCAAATTAAAAACTTGAAGATTGCTAGCACTTTGTAAACAAATATACCTCCTACAAATCACTTGAACTTGCATAAAGAATGTAAGGAGCAAAACATTAGAATTATTTAGACGTTTTAAATACCAAATTTCATGAAAATTGGAAGTTTAATTTGATAGAAAAAGGATTACAGATTCAGATTCCTCGTCAAAAAATATTCCTATGCTGAGAATTCCAATGCCATGTATCCACCAAATAGAATGGTTGTTTTCGCTACACACTGCGTCAACAGTCAAAGCCTTCTTAATTTCGCACGAGTCATTTCTCGTTTCGGATTCATGCAAAAAAAAAAAAATTACACGTGAATATGAGGCGTGACATGGAAATTTCCATGAAAATCGGGTATCGTCTATTGCTTTGTGGTTTACACTCACCTAGCGTGATGTGAATTCGAATCAATGATAATTTATGGCATTAGTACCTGATCGTGTGAACAAACCTTTAATGTGTAACTGTGATTGGCTAAAACTGTCCACGTGGCCGGTTTGTTTATTTCCGAATTACCCGGCGGGAAAATGTTAGTTTATTTATTTATTTCTGTTTCAGAATTTGCTCAGTTTAGGCCACAGTTAGTTAATCTTCCATTCATCGTCATCAATTCTAAGAAAAACATAGACATGGGCGCAGTAATTATTATTATCCCTGTTAAAGAGTAGAAACGATACTTGAAATAACGGCCAATCAAGCACTGTTCTTTCCCATTTAGTCTGACCATAATACATTGTAAACTGCACCTTGTTTACTTTTAAGGTAAAGATAAAGTAAAATCGAATGAGGTTTATTCAAAATTTGACGAAGCTTGCGATCAGGTACTAATCTACTAATTAACAGTTTTCCAGCGCAAATTCGGATCTAAATCGCCTTTGGTTGATAAAAATTATATAATTGTATAAACGTCGTGCGATTTATATATACAGTTAATTAGTATATGTAATTTATAAATAATTTATGAAATAATTTATTAAAATTTAATAATTTATGTCTCGCCTTAATCTAAAGTTTAACCGTTATGCTCCAAGAGGTATTTAGCTAAGCTTATTAAATAAAAGTTGTTTCGTACTTCAAGTGATTATTTATAAGCTTCTGATAAACGTTTTTGGTTTGTGATAAAGGTTGTTTTATGTTTCAAGAGAGTATTTATTAGCTTGTGATAAAGGGCGTGTCGCGCTTCAAAAGGCTATTTATAACCTTCTGATAAAGGTTGTCACGCTTCAAGAGAGTACTTATAAGTTTCTGATAAAGTTTGTGTCACGCTTCAAGAGAGTCTGATAAAGGTTGTTTCTTGCTTCTGATAGAGGTTCCATTGGAAGTAAATAAATATAGTAAATAATCAACTGCTTTTCATTGTTTTACCAGAGTATGATCATGAACGTTTTCGCGCCGTTTTTCTGGGCATACAGCCTCGTTCCCAGTGCCTTTTTTCCTTTTTGACCAAAAAGACAGTAAAATGCCTTGCGGACGAGGTTACACTTTGTGTGGTTTCTCGGGTTTTTTTGTAGGGCCATAGAAACCAAACTATAGCTAAATGCATTTCAAGTGTACTTACGCGACAACACACTTAAGATAGAACAGTTGATCCGATGTATGGTACTTTCTGAGGTATGTACTTCAAAGCTGTTTAGAAATGCACATGTCTCAAACCCCACTGATCCGCATCTCAATGTTAAGGAAATACAGATACACATGGCGTTAATCCCATGTTTTAAAAAAAATGTTGCTACGGCACTGATATTTCTTCGAGAAAGAGGGGTGCTTGAATATATTTATAAAAATATTTAATTGGGAAATTGTTTGACTACTATACTTCGAAGTTTATTAAACTTCAAACTATAATCCTTACTTAAATCATTTAGTGTATGTTGTTCCCGGAAATGGGTCCACATCAATAGTTTTTCCGTTGTTTAGGTTATATAGCTTTTTCCAGGGGGTTAATTTTTAGAATTAAAATGGAAAATAACAGTTGTATAGAAGTTGATAAGACCCCGTGATTCTTCATAAAATGATAATGATTTTCAATGAGAAATTTTCAATACATAGGAGGTATAATATACAGTAACTTAAGGTAATTAAAGATAATTGGGGGTAATTGAACGAAACTTGGTTCTTCTTAGTAACATTACGGGTGAGCGAACTGTTATCAAGGAGTATTCGCTTGATTTCCTCCCGCAAATCCAGATATAATTTCCAGTTTTGGCATCAAATTCCAAATTTAATATACTTTTTTCTTAGAACATGATTCATTATATCACTTTCTCTATTATTTGTAATTGGTTGTCATATCAACGCGACGTTTATCTCGTTGCTATAACGATATGGCATAAACATGGAGGTTGAAAATAAAGAAAAGCGTTTTTCTATTAACTATATTTAATCGCGTCACCTTGGTATTTAATCAAGAGCTCGATAATATTTATTCAGGCGATCATCTAAGGCACACACTCCATTGCGGAGGCAATATGTCTTTTAAAACACGCTCTTTTACACAGAAGATTTTCAACAAAGAAATTATTTATTGCCAAAAAGTTTTATTTTCCCTTTTGCTTCCAATAAAAGGCAAGCAAATTAGTAACGGTTTACTTCATTTTCGGAGGACATGAAAATTGGACATTATAATTAGATTGTCAAGAATTTACGTAGGCGACCTTTTGACGTCCTTTTATCGGATTAAAGGGATTACTTTTCGACTTATAAGATCCGTGTAGAGAAATGTGACGTAAATTTTCATTTAGTGAATGGAGACCGAATATTCCATATATGTTCTTATTACCTGTTTAAACTGGATCCTAGCTGTTGCTCGGATATTCTGATCTGCGACGCTTAAGCTAAGGCTCGCTGCCAGAGCAAACTAGTGCTAGACACTTCGAAGAAGCAAATCCCCACATATCGCATTATAGGTATCACTTGTGGCGCACACAAACATATAAACATATATGACCTATGGTTCCAGAGAAGAGGTCATCCTTCGCACTGTGGCGTGAATGGGAGTCGAACCCTTGCAGGTCCCTTGGATTCCAAGTTCAACTCGCCCACCACTGTGTCACATCCTCACGAAACTCTTCAAAATTCTCTGAAAGGGGGGATGAATCTTTCCTTCTAGAAAGGGGAAGTTACTTTGGAAAGGGAGGGATGTCTGTCTGACAATGTCGAAATTGTCGATCAATGAGAACAATATTTTAATACAGAGTTTTAAAAACCTACATTTTTTAGTAAATTTATTATTATTATTATTCTGCAGTTTTTGTAGCACAACATTCAAGATTTTAAAACTAAAATTAAAAATAATATATATTTATCCAATACAAAACTAAAGTAGACAGGTTGTTTTTTTCGTTAATATATTATGTCCCCGAGATTATTGGTGAGAGGGGGGAGGGGGAGGGTGAATTGGTTAAGATATTCCCACATGAAGTTACATACAATATGTGGAATGCACTAAAAGTAAAAACCCTTTTTTCATTTCTGATTATAACGGCCTCATACCGAAAAGAAAAATAGGGCTGCGTACGAGGTGAGAAGAAATTTTCGCCGTTATCTACTGGTGTATATATATTATAATCATACAGTTTTATTTTCATTTTCTAAATTTCTCCATTTCCTGCAGGTTTTCTATATTACATAATTGTTCTTATTATGCGTGGTTGTTTTGTTTAAATTGCAGTTACTTCGTAACATCTATTCGGTAACTGTGCAATACACAGCAAAACGAATTTCTCTTTCATCAAAGTTGGCTTTAACACTCTACTGCCTAGAAAACATTTTAGAATTCAATCAATTATAAACATGTGATTAAATATGAACCTCGTTCACATGGCTTCCTTCCCTTCTTGTTTTTTTAGTCTATTATATAAAAGGTAAGTTGCTAAAAAGTAGTTTTAGAAGTCATTAGCTTAGTAAATCGGACTCCCTTTTCTCCTTTTTTCACCTTTTTTTTTCACGCAATATTTATATTTAATTTACATTCTTTTCTTTTTTTACTCAAAGTTCAGGATATCAAGATCACACTCAACCTCACCACTTTTTTCCTTTTTGTAGCTAGATATTTGATGATAAGTCACTTTGTTTTCTGCGATTCCCTGTCATTTAGCACTTGAAACAGTTAAGCATATGTATAAATTATTGTAAAAATGTTTGTAAATAAACTTATTGTAAATATTTTATTGACGAAAGAATAAACAAAACTATATAAGGGGAAGACGTTCCCTCATATGAAAACGGAAAAAAACGCCGGGGTGAGGGTGTATCAAGACAAGAGATATGAAGAGCAAAATAGCTCGGTCTCCTAGCTAAGACGTCATTTGTGACATGTAAATGTTTTGAAAAAGATTATCTAATCTACTGGAAGAGTATGTTTTGTATTTTTTATACGTTAAGAAAGTTTATTGTGAGGTTAACTGTTAAGGTCAATTTTCACATCTGTTTGTTTGTTTTCGCTCTAGAAATATTCTCGTGGAACAAATTAATCATTATTTAACCCTTTATTTCATATTGTCCCCCTGAAATAAATCAATTAATTGGTCATTTCTTTGCTATTTTGCTTTTTCCAGGAGGTTACTTATTGGAAATATAATGTGAAGTAAAACTTAGTAAAATCTGATAAGACTCCCTCGTTCCTTATAAAATTATGGAAGGAAGGTCTGGGGACAAGGTTGACTTCCATGCTGCTTATTTTTCTATGAGGAATTTAAATCCGCTGTCGGTTTTAATGCTGCAGGAAAAAGAAGAAATATTCAAAATGGTAGCCTGTTAAGTGTGATATATGTATTGCTTGACTTCTAAAATGTTTTCTAGGCAGTAGAGTGTGAAAGCCAACATTGAAGAGAGAAAAATGTTCGTTTAGCTATATATTGGACGGATAGTAATGAATAGCTGTTACGAAGTAGCTATAATATAAACGACCATGCATATATAAGAACTGTTATATAATGACTCATTTATAGATGGTACTCGCAGCTGTTTACTGTGTTTCTCTATATATACAAAATAAATTTTAATAAAGACTAGAACTGTTTAAAAATGGCGGAAATAACAAAAATTACAAACTATAAACTTGAAGTAATATCGAGTAAACAGCCTGTCAAATATTTTGATTTAATCATGGACGTGGGATTAATTATTAGTTTTATTTGGCTGTTATAATAAAAAATTAGACGCTTCCCAGTTGTCATTTCATCATAGTCAAACCGTCCTCAGTTGTCATTTCATAGTCAAACAACGTCCTGACAACTTTTAAGAAACGTCACAGACGTTGGTGATATAACGTTGTTGCAAGGTCGTGTGACCCCCATGATATGTCCACTCTGTTATTACACGTATAAAAAATATTACCCTTATGAACTTTACGATTTGATGAGCCACTGTTATAAAAACAATCCTTCCCATGACCTATGCTTCTATTTTTTCCTATTAATATATCAGGCAATGCCTAAACAATAACACTTCGGTGTCTAGCAGGGAACACTACCTTTCTTGGCTGGAGCGAGAAGAAGACTATAAGTGTTATCATAAGTCTCATACATTACCAAACAAGCCTTATTACATTTCATTGCGCCTGTCAAAGAGTTCGTTCGGAAATATCGATGAAGGGAAACCAACCGGGAGAAGGAAGTGTAGCGGAAAACCGTGGCGTAAAAGCTTAAAAAAGGAAGCAACCTAATTCCCAGGGCATTTTTTCCTTTTCAAATATAACTGATGGCGGTCCTCTGATATTAAAAAGAGAGAAATGGGCCCTGGGTACGAGGTTGAGATCTCAGAATTGCTTAACAAGGAAGAGGGAGACGTACTGCTGAGATCGTTTTTCTTTATGTACTATTGTTGTTTATTATGTACTATTGTTGTTTAAATATAATATCTTTTGTTTTTAATACAAGAAAATCCATGCGAGTGAGTTGAGTCATGCTGGGAATTGTAAAGTTTTGCACATTACTCATCAGTTAATCTTAGCGAAGCTTCGCTTTATAACATCCTTGGTCTTAGTCACTCGTTACTATGGAAACTTATCACACACGCGTTGTATACAATTTATCTTATTATCAAAACCAACTTTTATTCCTCTTTGGAATCATTAGTAGTAGAATGTTCTTATTTCTATTTACTTTAATTTGGACACTCAAAACAGAAACAAGCTTTTATTGAAAGTTACCAATGAATTTAAATCTTTTTAATTACTAAGGCAGTGTTAATGAGTAATTAACATCACGTATGATATACTACTGTAATCTGATGAAACACTTTTCCGTCAACTTTATTTATTACCCTAATTCCTCAATTAACCACCCCGCCCGGATACTTATATAATTGTTCGATCAAATTTTTTTAGTTGGGGGGGGGGGGGGCGTTAATTAGTTTAGTTTTAGTTTCTTGTTACCATCAATAAAATATTTACAACAAGTTTATTTGCACTCAAAAAACTTAGTACAATTTAAAATATACTAAAATTTGTACAACTGCTACCACGGCATTTTAAGTGCAACCTCGTTCCCAGGGCCTTTTTTCTTTTTATATAACTAATTGAAGGAAGAAAATTATTTCAGCCGTCCTCATCTCATATCGAAAGATAAATTCAGAAGATTTACATCTTTTTTGTTATCTATTCATTATTACAAAGTGACATTAAACACACCTCGCATAAATAAATGAAAAATTATTTTAAATGCAGAGCATGAACACGCAACAGACAACAAAATGCAGACCATCTAAAGCAATGGTTCCTGTTAACGCACTACTGTGATATCGTCAGAAACAACTACCAACGTATGACGACAATAAACGATTAACACTTCTTTAGGAACATAATGGTCTCAGAGACAGATTGTTACATTAGAGGAGTATGAAACCGTTCAGACAGAATTATGAATTTATTTAATAGTATAACTTAGAATTTTTTTATTAGTTGTTTAATCGTACGAGTCATCGCCAAAAAGGAGAAGACGAGTAAAGATACTCGTGGCGCCACGCAGAATACCTAGGTCAGTGCAGTAGGAAATGTTCTACATAAGCAAAAAGGATCCATTGTATCATCAAAATTATGACGGAATTTGTATTCACGTAGGCGACTAAGATCAATTCTAAGACTTGAGTGTAACTTCAAGCCACGTTATTTTGTTGAAAAATGGGCAAAATGCCTTTTGTAGGTTAGTGTCAAGATTGTTCCAGTGGACGGTACAACACGGAAAAAAAGGGAATTTAAAAACCGGTTAGTTCTTATTTTAAACCGGTTAGTTCTTATATTTGGTGAAGCGAAAAGTTTATTTTCTCTAAGACTACAAATGCTAGATTTTATATCAGGTATAAATTGACATATATAAGGAGCTGACTGATTATTTAGAATTTTGTAAAATAAACATAACCTTCGATACCATAATCTATCAGATAAATATTCTAGTCCAATCCAATAGTTTATCTTTAGATGTACGTCCTAATAACATCAATAATAGCTAAGGCTGCGTTTTACTGCACTGACTCAATCCTCTGTGTAATAATAGTATCATTGTTTGGGTTATCGTAGATAAATATCACCATACATAGTCTAAATAGATTGAAATAGATAGCTTGAGGGGGTGTATCAGCATTATAGGGATAATGCAGAAAGAAAGCGTTAAATAAAGGATTTACGATTCACTTAACCTAATTTTGTGAAGGGGTAAATGCGATGAAGGGATGGGAAAAAAAAGAGGGTGCAATAATTATAGTACTAAAAGAATAGTTGTTTATTTGAGGTCAATTTAGGGGAAATTTTTTACGACTTTCTTGCAAAATTTACAAGTTGCATTAATGAATAAATTTATCTAGATAAAAAAAAAAGTTTCTTTATTCTTTAATGTCAATAAATAAAATAATATTTTTACCAAGGGGTTAATTATTGGAAATTTAATGTAAAATAAATTTCGTAAAAGCTGGTAAGGATCTCCAGGTTCCTCATAAAATTAGAAAGTTTTCCAATGGGAAGTTTAATACACCAATTCACCATAAGAGCAGCCATTTTTAATTTTCTGTCGATTTTACCCTGAAACCGACCTCGGATTTGAAATGCTCGTCAAAAAATAAGGCAGAATACAAAGTTTCAAACGTATTATACCTGCACTACCAACCGTTTTACAGCATCTTGAAATTTGGAAAAATAAGAAGACTTTGACCGTAGAGAGGTCAACTTGACCCCCTAAAGAATTTCAGGGTCAAACCCTTCACGAGTTTTAAGATTTTAAAACGCTGTAAATTCATTTATAAAGCAGTTATGAATTTGCAACTTTGTATTTTGACTTATTTTTCGACGAGGAATATGAATCCGAGCTCAGTTTTAGTGTAACAACCAACAGAAAAAATGTTCAAAATGGCAGCTCATATGTTGAATTGGTGTATATCTATATATAATCTGGGACGTATGCTTAACGGGTTATTTTTCTTGAGTGCCTAGTACTAAATTTCTTATGAAAAAACGTTTTATAAAAAAAAGAAACCGCAGCAGACATTGATATTATTATGGCATAGAGGATAATCTGAATTTTTTATTCCAGCCATCGACGTTAATTATGTGGAGGCTGTTACTTTTATATGTACGACAAAACTTCGAAAAAGAGAAATATTTTTATTTTTATTCCAAGTGTTGCAATAAATAACATTCAAAAATTTATTGTAATTTTCCAGCCCCAGGATGTCATTTTGCAACCTCGTCCCCAGGGCTTCTTTTCCTTTTTTACTTCTTCTTCCGCCTTCCGATATCAAAAAGAGACCCTGGAGACGAGGTTGGTTATTTTGTTCTTAAAAGATTAATATTTTCAAATTTACGGCTCGTGTTGCATACCGATAAAAAATTAAATCATTTTCTATATCTGTTATTGCACATTGGAACGTCGTGTCAAGACAAATCTGGTCTGTAATATTACCATTTATTAAAAACAAACTCAAACAAGAACGTACACGTAGCAAACCTTTTATCTAATCAAGAACACTTCTCAACCATTTTATACTTCCTGCTTATTGCAAAGTTTTTAATAGAAACATTTATAATTTTATGAAACAGCAAGGTGTTATCTTTTTTATTTGCAATAATTACCCCCTGAAAATGCAAATCAGTAAAGAATGGATTAATACTGAAACGGTTATTTCATTCTGCAGGAATAAATAAATAAATAAATAGAGACAAGAATGTCAAGGAAATATCAATAATAGTCACTCCCCAAATTGACGTCACACGAATTATTTCTCTAGTTTTATATATGAAAAAAACTGGTTTCAAATTCAGATTCCCCGTCCCAAAATTTATAATATACCTAAGCTGAATAATTCAGAATCATACATGAAAGCACATAACCTTTTAGTTTTTGCACCAGAACAAGGTTTAAATTTATTTCAAGCTTCTTGATCAGAACGAGGTGAAACATGACAAGTTCGAATATTAGTAGGCTTTGACCCTGGAGGTGGGTAGCCAAAAATATCTTTCTATTTATGTACCGTAGGGATCTACAACGGCATAATTTTTGAGCGAGAAACACGAATCTAAAATCCGTTTTTCATAAACACCAACGTAAATTTAGGAAGTGTGTATTGTTAATTCACTCAAGATAAACAAATTGTTGCTATGGTACTGTTAGATAAATAATATAAAACCGCACTTTCATTTTCTGCTAAATAAACAACAAAAGCAAACACGAGCTTACACTCTTCTTTAAGAGCTGAAAAATTTGACTGAACCTTGTTTTTATTGTTTCCTGAATTTGTTCCAAAATTTTATTTCAACAAATAAATGAACTGTTTTCACATTTATCTTGTTTTTATTTTGTTTTTATTTTGTTTTTAAGTTTTTCAAGTTCGAAGCCTCTTACCGAGATCTTATAATAAACAAAGAGCTTAGTTTAGTGGAGAAAATATCTTATAACAAACAAAGAGCTTAGTTTAGTGAAAAATATATCTTATAATAGGCAAAGAGCTTAGTTAAGTGGCGAAAGTTACGAAATAAATTTGATAAGTTGAAACATTTCAAGTTTTAAAATAATATGCATCTGAGAATAGAAAATTTCGAGCGAGTAAAAAGCAAAATGTACAATCAATATGTGTCCCCTTATTTACAAACACTGGGTTTTAATAACACCATAAGCAGCAAAATCGCTCTCCTTTACAGATGTTAACACTTTAACGCATAATGTCCCGGGAAACGAATCAAATCATTGGTCATTTCCTTTTCCTGGGGATAAATTATCCGAAATATAATGTAAAATAAATTTGTAAAAAGCTGATAAGAACCCCTGGTTTCTCATAGGTTTCCAATGGGAAGTTGAATACAACCAGGAGGTATGCATATGAATTAAAGGGTAAAGTTGTTACTTTCTTTATAAGTACTCACAACTCTAGGATAGTAGCCATAATAAAACATATTTCAGTTGACAAACCACAGTCAATGACGACTGGTGACTCTTTCCAAATCAGCAAGTATACTATAATATGTACAATAAAATATGTTCACATCACGTTATTATCTGCAAATTAAAATATCATGCAATATGTTTTTAAAAGCCTAACTAGGTTTATACAGCTTTCACTGTTTGCTTGGATATACACATAAAAAAACATGAAGAACAGATAGAGGTGTATAAGAAATAGAGGTGAGGTGTATAAGACTTAGGCAGTTAAATCTATTTCATTGATATAGCAAAATATTCCAGCAACACTTTGTAATACCTTCAGAAATCGCATCAAATATTATTACCCATATAAAAAAAAGTACAAGGAAGACAGAAGCCAGGATTAAATGTGTATAATTATTTTTCTAAAAAAAGGTGATTCTTCTTGCCACTTGACCACTAAAATAAATTTTTTAACTTTGATAAAATACTGTGGTGATTATTGTGTCAATAGAAAGAAAAAGTGACAAACAAGTTATTGGCAATGTGATGTGATTATCATTTTTAACATGGAGGAGTGTTGTGAATGTGTTTGTACTTCCTATCACAATAAATAACTCTTACCCACAGAGATTTTTAGAACTTATTTCAGGGCTTGTATGCTTTTAGTTTGATATGATTCTGTTTAAACAACTCTTTTCAATTGAGGATTATTTTTTAATGACTTTGACATCCCACCTTTTACCATCAACCTAACACATTATTCATATTTTGAAATAAATACAATATTGGAGCATATATTATACAGGAAATAAATAAAGCTTTAAATTAGCCACTGCAGTATAATTAGTATATGCAGCTAAAACACATATTGTCTGTCTTCCTCATGAAATATACTCTGTTGTTGTCAGGAAAAGCTCCTGAAAATATTTAGTAGTTTTAACAAAAAAGGTTATTGGAATATATCTCTTATTTATTGGAGAGAATGTATTAACCTTTTGGCACACACTGAAAAGATATATATTACACAGTACATGCAATTTCAAACACATGTATGTGATGATATTGGCTTCAACAGGATATACTTCATTGAAAATATATTGTGAAAGAATACACTTTTGCAAGATAGAACACTACTTTTTCCCATGCACAAATTTCCCAATAATATTGATTCACTAAAACTTCTAAATCTTTCACCAAACTTTAAACTAATTTAGCTTCTCTATTTACATATCTCTGAACGTTCTACTTGGCTTGAATAAAATTGAATTCATACTGCACACCAATCCACCCTTTAAGAATGTGAATATGCAGATGTTTTCTTACCTCAAAAAAAAATAAAAAAAATAAAGTTTTTCATAACCTAGGTTTAAAATATTAAAACAGATTTTGAGTGATAAAAAAAAGAAGTTAAAAATATGTGAAATAATCTTTCAGATAACAATCTCCCATGTTTAAAATTAAAAACACTGAGAAAGAAGCACACAACATATGCATAAATAAATAAAAAGAATTAATATATACATGGCATCACACAGCTTTGGGGGTTTCTTCAAAAATTATACACTAGAAACATAAACCACATACATATATACTAAAAAAGTCTATAAAAACAATGTAATCCAGGAAAGCTAGGCATGTATATAAAGAGACTAGTGTAAATGTTTGAAATGTACCAAAATTAATGCATTTATATTAAAATTGTTAAATACACATGTATATATATATATATCAATGGCATATGCAATTATTTGATTAGGAACCAAGGAAAAGTTGTCTATCTTTACTGGCCGATACATAGAGGCTAAACACAGATATGATTTTACAGATATTTTTCTAGCCGACAATATAATCAAATAAGTTATATATATAACCTGTATATGCAATTATGCTAACAATTTATTAAGTTGATAATAAAATCCTTTTCATGCTAAAAATATTTTTCAATGGTAGCACAAAAATATTCATGTATATTTAATCAACTTCATTGGTACATTGAGAAACAGTTTTCTCTTTTCAAGTGAACACATACTCAAAGTTTTATTAGGCATTCATTCAAATCAGAGTCTATCAATTTAAAATCTGCAAGACTACTTAGAAACTCCACTGCCCATTTTTGTTTGACTCTAAAAATTGTATAATCAAAAATCGTGTTCTTTATTGCAATTCAATCCCAGCTCAATTTTGTGTTATTATAATGCTTAACAATAAGTTTTCTTAAGTACACCACTGGGCTCATTACCACAGAATAATGCATTACGAATTTAATTTCCTGACATCAAAGAGAAAATGATTGATGACACAATTGCATCAGGAGATAGTGGTATGTGACTGAAGTATGATGCCATATAATCTGGGAGGAGACACCTACGCTAACAGGAATAAGAATGTTAAAAAAAGTTAAAAGTAGGAAATAATTAAGAGTAAAAAGCAATATTCTAAAATGCACAGAAAATAAAATTATCTACCAACAATTTTGGGTAACACAGTACGTGGATTTAAATCATTACTTTGTTCTGATATTGTCACATTCTCAGATGTCCTCCTTCTATGTTTTGATGACGGAGGTTGTGTTGGTGGTAGTTTGTTCACAGTAATTGTTGCTGATTGTTGTCTATTGTGCTTATTTTTCTCACTTATGTGTTGATGATTTGTTACGGCATTAGGATCAACAGGAGCTCTTGGTAACCTACGTCTTAACCACGGATGTCGAAGTGCTTGCGAAGGAATCATTCGTTGACTAGGATCCCATTCTAGACATTTCTTTAAAAAGTCAATAAATAAAGGATCATCACAGCCTTTTAAGGCAGTTACAAAATCTTTAGAAGCAGGAGGTCCTCTCGTTTTACCATGACGGGACCTGCCTCCTGTCAGAACTGTACTTCCATCTGGTAATGTGGTTACAGTGCAGTATCTTGGATAGCCTTTGGAACTAATAAAGTTTTTAGCACGTTTTGAACTTTCTAAAAGTTTTTCAGGTGGCATACCTGACAATTCTATAACACAAGCAAGCTGATCTCCTTCATCTTCACCAGGAAATAATGGATAACCTGTCAACAATTCTGCTAAAATGCAGCCAAAACTCCACATATCAATTGGCATACCATAACGGGCACCAAGCACAACTTCTGGGGCACGATAAAATCTAGACTGGATGTATGTGTAAATTCTTTGATGTTCATAACAACTGGACCCAAAGTCAATAACTTTTATCCCACTCCGACCTTGTTGTTTTAAAAGTACATTTTCTGGTTTTAAGTCACAATGAATAATACGGTTCCGATGTAATGCTTCTAGACATTGTAACATTGAGTGGGCAAACTTACGAACTAACTGCAAGGAGAATCCTTGAAATTTATTCTTTTTTATTAGTTCGTAAAGATTGATACTGAGAAGTTCGAAAGTTATGCACATGTGATTTCGGAATTGAAAATGTTCAAGCATGTGGATTATATTAAAAGTATTTTCTTTATCTTGCTTTCTTAAATGTTCTAAAATTCTTACTTCTTCTGCTGCTTGTCTATGAAAACGTTTCTCATTTCTGATAATTTTCAAAGCAATATGAGTTTGTGTTTTGTGGTCATATGCTTTGATAACAGAACCAAAACTTCCTTTCCCTATAACCTTCAGAACTTCGTACCTATACTGAATATGGTCATGAGGTACCAGAATATACGAGCCTTGATCATCATCGTGGCCGTTGTTATTAGCTCCGCCAACAACTCCTTGACGTTTTTTCGCGTTTGGTCCGACAAAATAAACTTGAGGGAAGTTAAAAACTTCATGATGTTCAAAGGTTGTGAGTTTGTGCATGTATAATTTCATAGACTGTTCTGGTGTCATAGATTGGCCTTTAGCTTTCGATGAATCTGCTGACGTACTAGAGCGTCGATCAGCAGAAGTTGGACTCATGGTTGTCTTTGTGATATTGTTCACTGTTGGTAGTGGACGCTTTTCTGTTTTTAACTTATTGTGGTGACTGGCATCTTCGTCATAAAGTTGTTGAACTTGTATTGAACCAAGATGTGGCAAACCATGTCCACCACTTTCTTGAGCTAATTTATTAACAGAGCTTTTATTTGCGGCTTTCAAAGGCGGTAGTACTTCGCCATGATGACCTCTCATATTTACAGCGTCGGAATTATGTACAGTAGCTTTTGTGCCAGTCATTGAAAGATCATTCGACATAAACAACAAATTCGATCTTGTAGCTGTTAACATACCGTAAGCATCTCAATCCATACCCTGTTTTACACAGATGTAAGTTTTACAAAGTGCGTAGAAACCTGATTTTAATATCCACAACAAACAGAAGCTGTATTTCTCTTTTGAAGACAACTCAGGCTTCTTTTTCAAGCGTTTGTTGGATTTGTGGTTACTTGGAGACACTAACCAATCAGATTGCAGTATGTCGTTTTTCGAACAATAAGTTATAAAACTCCTTAGCAACATAACAAAGATTCTGTGACGTTGGCACAAGCTACATAAATTTGAATAAATTATCCAGTACATTTGAAAACGAGGTTTACTCATAATTGCGCCAAATGTTTTGAAAGTCGTTTTGAAAAGCGAGTCACATGAGAAGATCTGCGAGCAGTTAGGAAAAATGGTGTGTGCGCGTCAGTGTGGGTATATTTTTTCACGTGGTTAGCCTCCATAATTTCAAGGCATATAGCCTGAAGTCCTGGTTGCATTGAAAGCACCCATTTGTGCTACGGAAAAGCTCTCTCCTCTGTTCTGAGCATCTTTTTCTCCTGTTCTCTGCTCTGATGAGCATATTTTTTTTACACTGATTTTCACACCATCCATGGCAGCAGGCTAATATATACCTAGTGGGTATATTTTACGTGGCTAGCCTCCGTTACTCAACAATTTTTATTTCTGTCAAAATTATATAAAAGAAAAATATGCTTTCTGTAGAATATTCATTTTTTATCTGTGGACTGTGGAATAATGCGCATATAGCACACAAGCAGATTCTTTTATCTTGTGCTAGCTAATTGTATTTTTTTATATAATTTTTTATTCGAATTTTTGTACCTTAGCTAACAGTAAGGAGTTGGAGGTGACAAGGAAAAAACCAGGAAATTGGTGGAATAGGGACCTAGCTACCATACACCACCCTTACGGAACTTAAACACTTTTAAAACGTATTTAAATAAATATTTAAAACATGTTAGACCTTTCCCGAGTTACCGACGCCATATTTAAGTAGGGACAAGTTGGACTTTGGACCCCACCATTTTATAAGGGTCTGACCAGAAGAATTAGCAATAT
>JANTOQ010690897.1:0-10138 GCA_027564595.1 Bythotiara depressa
TTCATGATATAAATTTTATGTAAAATATATTTTTATCAGCAGGTGGAAAAGTTATGAAATATGCCGAAGTGGGCCAGTTTCCACGGAATATTTTTCTTTATATGGAAAGATTTGGTACATGTACAAAAAAAAAATTGCTCTTGGAATACAGTCTTAAGAACACTTTTTACATGCTTGCGTAATTAAAATTTAATAGGACCACAAAGATTGTTATTTGACCAAGACGTAAGTTCCTACAGCTAAGCAGAGTCAATTGTCACATAAAGATTGCATTTTCCGTACTACTAGAGGATGTTACTTTTCAAAAATTTATATAAATTGTATATTCCAAACAGGGCCTTAGTATTCGGTGAAGTCATTGATGGGTGCGATCAATTGTCTTATTAACATTGTGTCGTCTTAGTTAATCATCTGGCCATGTTTCATTATTGGACGTTATTTTTTGTTGTTTAATGAAATGAGCTCCAAGTGCCGTACCATTAACTTTTTCTAATAAAAAATACATCATCATAATCCTGAAGTTGTTCTCTAACAAAGGGTGTGGGGCTTTTTCTTAAAAAGCGTCTGTTGGAGAGTTATGATAAACAAGCAATAATATTCTTCACAGCAAGGGGTTAACCCCCTCAAATTTTACGTTGAAATGGAAAAAAATAAATTATTTTTTAATTTTTTTAATCCCTGGACATTCAGGCACCCGGTCATATACCCCCCCCCCTCGTTTCTGACAGTCATGTATCAATAAATGACCTTTTTGACAGACAGATACAGAAAAGCGTCCATAGCAACGCCCTTAGCAACGGTGTTTAACCCCCAAAAGCCAGCATTTCTAGAAGAGTATCTGAGGTGGAGAGCATAACTATGTCTACTATGCTCTGTGTTATGAACGGGCGAGTCAAAAACCTGTCAAATGAGGCAAAAACAACCTTACTAGAGTCATTTCTCTCATACAGTAGTTCACTATTGACTATCACTTGGTTTGGTGTTCAGCAGTTTACCTTTACCTCTGAATATGGGAAAGGTTAATAATAATACTGATCGGATTAAGTAAGAATAATGTATCGGAAGAAGAGAAGATGGGTATCGAAGAATAAAATTGATTTAAATAGTGTAAATATTGACTTTGTAAATGATGTAGCTAGCAGTAATTAATTAAATGGTAGCTAATAATAGCAAAAATGGCTGCACGAACTCTGCTCCACAATGTGTGACATCTACAGCTTTCTCTTCAAAAGTGGAGGAATAGTTTCAAACATCCCTAAAGAGACTGATCCTTGTTTAACTGAGATGTTGAAATATTGTTTGAAGTATATATTGGTTGTTTTAGAATGTCATCGCTCGTCACTACATGTACCTCTAAGAGAAATTTACAAAGAAGACGGAGCTATCAATATGATAGACAGACTGCAAACCTACTACGGTATAGCAATTAGAGGAAACAAAAATAATTTAATAAAGGCAATGCAAGCAGTAAGAAGAGCTACATTATTTCATGTTGCTTCCAACAAATATTATAATTGGAATGACTCGTATTGTCCTGATGGTACCAATAGTTGGTGCAAATTCAAGAAGGATAAAGTTGATGGTACGTTAACGTATAAACCAGGTCCAGGGCTCCCTTTACCAGTTATATTAAAACTGAAGACTATGTTTCAGGAGTTAAGTCATGAGGATTTGCTGACAAAATGTCTGCATGGTCTTACACAGAATCAAAACGAAAGTTTTAACGCCATGATCTGGGATCGTGTACCGAAATGACGTTATGTATCGTTTTCACAACTGGAATTAGGTGTGTACGACGCAGTAGCTAATTTTAACATTGGGAGAAAGGCCAGTGTATTAATATATCAGAAACTCAATATGATTCCAGGAAAGTATTCATTGAAAGGATGCCAGACTATCAATAAAAAACGATTATTTTCATCGACATATAAAAACCACGATAGCACAAAAAAACACTGAAAGACGCGGCAAAGCAAAGGGGAAAGATGATAAAAACGAGGAAATAGATGGTAAAAGTTATGAGAGCAGGGGAATTTTGATTCATATAAACATTATCTATGAATTTTGCTGTCTAATTTGATTTTAGACTTGGTTTTTATTTAAAGTGCTTGAAATTTTTAGTTTCTGCAATTTTAATCGCGATTTTCTCAAAACGTCATTTTGGATGACGCCGGCCGTGATATCTTAAGAACCACTTTGTCAAAATGCATGAAATTTTCACGAGTTATTTGGATTAATAAGATCTATTTTTTAAGTGAGATAGATTCTTTTATAATACACGTAACGAAACGAAAACCTATAAAAGTGACTTTTTTAATTCGGTAAGTTTCACCGTACACCGGGAGAAATACTCAATATTGAAAAAAATTTAACTTAAAAAATAGTGCAACCTTGTATCTATCCAAAGAAGAAAAAATTATGTTCAAATCTTTAACGGTTCTTCGGTTATTACGGCCGGTGTGAAAGAACTAAAAAGTTTATTATCCCTAGCAACCGGTTAACATGTCAACCGACTGCTATTTTTTTAATCCCAGTTTTGTTATATTGTTACCATAAAAAAATAATCTTGAAATACTCACTTGTTTCTGATTTATTTTTTTAGGGGGTTAGCCCCTTAAGTCTTTACACAACGACAAAAAACGAACGACGCAAAAACAAACAATTGTTATTGTATTAAAAGTACGGTTTCATTTTTTTTCGTAGTCCGTGACTGAAGATGGAGCTCAAAATACGGCAATATCTCAAGAATGTAACCACAGCGGGAAAACTTAAATTTACTTTGCGTCCTTTAGCAGTTCATGAAACAAAGACGTTTACAAGTTGTTTAATCTGATTAACTAATGCATTTAAATTTCAAAACACTTTTAAAATACGTATTGTGTTTTCGAAAGGAGGTCGGTCACCAGCTTGATTTTAATTAAATTAAGTTTGTCGATTAAGTTTGTCGAAATTTTAATAAACATCTTTATTAACACACACAATAAACTAGATGGGAAAAAGTCAGAAAATATACGTATCCTACCTTTTCCAACGAAAGAAAATTAATTTTTATACTTCTAACAGCAGAAAAATATTCCTTATATATCAATCTTTAGGATTATATAAAACAAAAAATTGGTAAAATTTTGACTTTAAAAGGTTTAAGTATCCTTAACTTAGTTTAAAATCGTTCTGTTGTCATTGAAAATAAAACCAAGCACAAAAAATAAATTTATACACCACCGTGCAATTGTAAGTTACCAGTAAAATGTTGTATTATTGTTTTATTGTTATATGTTTGTTAAACACGTGGCAATAACGATTACAACTCAATTCAACATGATTTTCAAACATTTTAATTTCAAATTTTAATTTGACAAGTTGGATTTTTAAGTTAACGTACTGTCTGTCCATAATGTAAAAACTTGGAGAGTTAAGAAATGGGTGTGGTTTAAAAAAAAGTGAGCGTGGCCATGCCGTAAATCTCCATGTTTGTAACTCTCCACATTTAACTCTCCAAATCTTAACTCTCCTCTTAGACGGACTCCTGCTCCCCCTTACCAATGTTGTTCTTTTGAGTTTCCAAAGTGTCCAGCCGCAAATATTTCACAGGCTTACAACATCAACGTTTTTCTTTTGAGCTTTCCAGGTGTCAATGTTGTTCTTTTGAGCTTTCCAGGTGTCTAACAACGAATTTTCCACAGGATTACATTATCAATGTTTTTTACCAGAAAAATGAAATACAATGAACGAACATATTGAATCCCAGTACTCAACATTATTTATTTTTCTCATTTTCGCGCCAAGTTTATTCTTCTAAAGCTGCTCGGGAAAGTTTAGTTTTGCATCATCAATTTTGTATAACCCACTTAAATGGACCTTCGTTTTCGATCAAACATGCTGGTAGATGAACCTTCGACAAAACATCCTGGTAGATGAACTTGCGATCAAACATACTGGTAGATGAACTTTCGATCAAACATACTGGTAGATGAACTTGTGATCAAATGTACTGGTTAGATGGCAATAAAAAGTTCAAATGTTAGATTATAATATGGTATTCTTCAAAGAATTTATGGCATTCTCTTAATACTTGCAGTCGATAATACATTGAAATGTACCATAACTAACCTGTAAACCTTTTATTACCTACCTAATTAGGAATATACGTAAAGCGCAAAGCAGGATTTTAAGATTTTTGAAACATCATTAACCTTCCTTTTAACATTCAAGTAACGTGTTATTGTATGAGTGCCGAGAAAAAAACTTAATTAATTATAGCTTATAGTTGTGTCTGAGGTTTTAGGCATTTACAATTTAATCAATAGAGGAGCTACTCTATCGAAGGAAGGGATGCTAAATTACTTGCATGTTCGACCTCTTAGTGTTTACACAGCTTCTGGCATCTTGAAAATAGTTACTATCTTTTCTTGTGCTGTGTAGAACCATGTTTTCGCTCATTTTTGTATTTATATTTCTGTTATATTTTATTACTGTATTTCAATGTTTTCTTTTTATCTCTCCCCAACAAATTGATGTCGGTTTCATTTCGCGCCAAAAGTGAAAAACCAAATGACCCGTGACTAATGAAATGAGTACAAATTAACATTAATTTTGTACTCCGTGAGATACAAATTAGCGACTAATTGGTACAATATAAATGTTCATAAATGTTGGGGGCCCAAGCCTACTCCTAAATCAGGTAGCGTGTTCCTTCAGAATTAAAATGCTAATTATTTGAAAGCCTCCATAAGGGAGATTGGTGTAAAGTCCGTGAACTTTATTTGTCTATCAATGCCCTATTTTATTTTTGAGGCAACTAACCAACAGTTGCAAAGGAATTTATTTGAGTAAAATAAGAAAGCAAATCTTGTCAACATTCAATTTAATAATTTATTAATATGCTATATATATATATTATATTGTGTAAATAAATATTACATATCAATTACAACAGTTTATAGGTATAATAATGAGCTATTTTCGAAATAATTATATAACGACTAAGCCAGTCTACTCATAGAATGACACAGTTTGGTTTGTCCTTTTTAAAGATGTTCATAGCACAGCATCTCTTGCATGCGTTATCTGGTAGAACGCAATGCTTCCAAAAATCTTTCATGGTTTGGACTACTTGCTCGCATAATTGGTATTGACCATTACAATCTGCACTACAGTCTGCTGATACGTTCTTCATTATAAACAAGGATAATATGATTACTGTCAGCATGCTAATGAAAAAATAAAAAAAGTTATTAACATTGAACAGGTAAAGCAGAAACTAGTAACTATTATTGGAAAATTATTCCTATCCCATGGCGCGTGTGAATTTGATTCCACTAAAGTAAAGGGGGAATTTCCATTAGGAAAGATTTGATAGTTCGCAACTGCTACATCTATCAAAGGGGATAGCAAAGTTTCCCACTTAACCTCGCGATATCTCGTACAAACTCGTTAACCACTTGGTACAAGTAGCTAGGATATCGCAGCTTGGAGAACATTTAGAAGCAGATTCTAATCTTTGTGAATGAAAACCCACTTTAATGTAAATCTCTTGTCACAAATTTTTCATGCGAATTAAGAGGTTCTGACGTTAGTCGGCTCTATTCTGTTATTGGTATAGGAAACTAGAAAACAAATATGCTACCACTTAGGATACATTTATAAGAAACATAGACTAGCGACTGGATATTATATTATTCTTTTTAACCAACAAATAATATATATGTAAATAGTTTTTTCCACAAATGATTTATTTCATCTGTATTAATACAGTCAACAGCAGTTAATTCGGACATTTGTTTGTTTCAACCTAAATTCTACAACCAATTCCCTAAAATATTAACAACATTTATGGTTAAAGTAGCATTCACTGAAATAACACCAATTAAACTTTTACCTGATAAAAGACATCTTCGTTGAGTTTAGTTTACTTGTATTTCTCTCTTACTTCTGAAGTGCTAATATACAACTGAAGCTTGTGCTTCTCTCTTAATTCTGAAGTGTTTATATACAACTAAACTAAAGCTTTTTATATGAGAAAAATGCGGGGGGAATTCACGAATTAGTGTAATAACGGATGCATTAATGCTTGTCAAAATTAAATGCCGGCTCTTCGTCATTCCCACTGTTAATTAATAAACCATTGATTAACGATAGATTACGCAAGATAAATCATTATCATTAGCTGTTCCATATTTCTTTAAAATGCTCTCACAAATGGCGTTAGTAAACATACTAGGCTACAAATTATTGTTAATAAAACCACAAAATAATCCATTGTCAATATCATTGCAATCTTGTTGTCTAATAATATTTGAATGGTATGTACTAGGCAACATTTCTGTTAGTCTGTTGCAGGCCTGTTACCTGTCCACCAATCCTTCATAATTTGCGTTTTTGGCACCACATTAGGGAGGGATGTAGGCCGGGGTTGGGGGAGTGGAGGAGGTGAAACGATTGTAACAACTAATCTAAAGATTTATAGGCGTAGTTACATAAGGCATGCTAAGCTTTATCCATTTTCATTATTTCTTGACACTACATACAAAGGTCATTAAAGTGATGATTATATTACAGTTTTACTTGAAAACTTCTATTGTACGCCGTTATACTTCAAATTAATCATTCCACAAGTCTTAGTTAATGTGTTTGATCACAAATACTCTATTTTCTTTCCCTCTTCATTTACTCTGGTTTATATATTAAATGTTGTAAACCAGTAACCCCACCAGTTTGTAGTGACTTGAAATGTTGACGTGGAAGTCAGACAAAGGGGATTTTAGATGGAAATGATCTTTGCATTTAATTGAACCACCACATCTTGAATTCTTGAATTCATATCACGTTTATTATAATGCTACAAATCCTTGGTTACTTTAATTTAATACACAAATGATTATGAATGTGACGTAAACAGCATTTCTGAAGAGTATTGTATGAGACTTTTGTAGAATGCAATTGTCTCTTTTCATATAGAAAACCACTAAAGGTATTCTACAAAGCCTTGGTCTTGTTTAATACAATTTTCTTTGCAACTTGAAAGAAACCTGTTATTGTCTTGTGCACTGCACCTAAATACTCTGTGTTGGATATATACCCTCTGCAGCCATGGTGGTGTTATTAGAAAATGGTAACTTTTAAGTAATATGGTAGGTCTATATTTCTAACGAAGCACGTACGAAAGTCTACGATGTTGTGTGGTTTTTAACAAAATATTTTTCAATTGTTGAATTTCTTTTGGAACGCATCATGTCATATGATTACTAAAGATTACTAAAGAGCATTTATGTATGAATATTTCTTTCTACTTGTTCTCGTGGCTATCTAAAATGCAGAATGTATTTCCGTACACAATGATGATATTGGCACATATACAAAAATCTTTGGTTGTAATTGTAGCTAAAGATCATGCACTTGTTAAAAAATATATCGTGTTAAATTCCAAGCATACGCCACATGTCCTAACACATTAGTGGTACTGACAATTATTTACAAAATTTTGTTACAGTTGTGGTTTTTGCAACTATTGGGATTCGAGAAAATAATCATTCTAAACAGTAAGCTTTTGGATAGTTTTCCCTGTTGAGGAAACAATAAAACATTTCAATGTACCGACGAATGCAGCAGATTAAGTTGACAGCGGTAAAGTTGCATTTAGCAAAGGATATCCGTTTTTAATCCAACCAGGAAACATTTTTTCAATTTTCACATGGGATTTTCAATATCCTGAATAGAGCGTATTCTGATAACAAACCGCATAACACATTAATGGACCTACGCATCGGAGCAGACTTGTTTAACAGATGCTGTGTATGCTCTTTTAAAAATGCTATGTTACCGTTATTGATTATTTTCTAACCTAAAAGTTCTACTAAATATGGAAATCAGAAAATATATAAATTAACATTCTAATTGAATGAAATTAATTTTTAAAATTATTGATGACCGCATGACCCTAAAATAAAAACTCGATTTGCTGCGATTCAAGGCTTAAGGTACTTGCTCCTATAAAACAGGATCGAGAATATCACGTTTTGCTGTACGATTCGTTTTGAGGAAGAAAAAATGTAAACAAAATAATTATCTTCTGTTTTCATCGCCGCAATGTTTCGATTCCCTGTTCAACATTTTCTCCCCATTGTGCATCAAAGATATATAAACATTTCTACCATTTATGGATCGCTAGTTCCTAAAATGGATTCCTTAAATTCTCTGAATTTGTCATTTTAGCTGCATTTTTTAATATCCGTAACCATTGTCTTAATATCCTTTCTGCTGGGAACCTTTGATTGATGACATTCCTGGCAGTCAAATGTTTTATTCAAATTTTATTAGACTATATCCTGTTTCAAAACATTTTGTTCCTTACATGATATACTTGTAGTAGTCTATATTATATCGATAATTTTCGTCGATATTATATTTACATTTAAAATGCCCTTTTGTAAACTTTGGTTACGTAATCAGTAAAGACACGTAAAGTTAAGCGAGTGTTAAGTTGGTTTTGAAATTTATATTTTAAATTTTAGTTTCTAGTTGTCCCTGAAATATTTGGGGCATATTTGGGACTCATTACTAGAAGGATAATGTGCTAAGTTAATTTTTTACCACGTGGTCAATATAGAAGATAATATACATATTATGTATGAAATAACAACAAGCCTTTTCTTTTTGCTTGTTTATTTTTGTCGCTGTATCATAATATCCCGAACGATAACTGACGGTGGAAATATTTGCCGTTATCAATATTATTAAGGTCTCTTCTACCTTGCATACTGGTGTATTTCGTTTCTTATCGGTAAACACGAATGAAAATGAAACAGTATGCATTTGTGAGGCGAGAATACATGACTGAACATGTAATCTATGTTGATGATTATTTGTACCAGTGGATCGAATTATAGGGAAATCAACTTCAGGAAGTACAATATATTAATAAAACCCCAATCACTTTTTAATTTCGGATGTTTTAACGCTAGTGTTTCCAGACGTATATACCTTGTTTAATTATATAAATCACTACCGGCAGTGAGGGTTCCTGAAATTGATTATCATTATCCTAATTGAACACTCGGTCAAATAGCAACGTCTTCGCAATGCAAAGTATACTGGTGTCAAAGATATATCCTAAAACAAAGATCTCCAAATCCGATGCATTCAAATTTTAAATATTTTTCTTCCAGAAACTGTTTTCTTCATCCTTTTAGCTGTTTCCTATTCTTCGAAACACTTTATATAACATAACGTGCTGGACAATATTTTCCTAATGAAGTAAATTGGTAACCAATGATACCAATGTCAGGGACATTTTTTAGAACAGACTTGACATCCGATGGCTTTGGAGGAGTTGTATATAATCTTAGGTGATTAAGTGATTAATTGCTGACAAATAGGTCGTGTGCAGCACATTCTCTCGAGGATATTACACATATTTCCTGACTATTTTAATGAGGCCAGCGTTTCCACTTTCCGATTTCCTGCATTGGTAGGCTTTTTACAAACATAACGTAGACGGGAGTAAATTATAGGTTCATTACAACCTGCTTTAGTATAAGGTATGTGATATTAAACATAATTATAAAACTATGGAGACAATGATTAACCGTGCATTTTACAAGTTATCATAATAGCTATGTACTCTTACGCCTCGTTTGGTTTCGTAATGATTGTATGTAGATTGAATAGGTTAAACTCTTTAAGATTTTGCATTACGAGGGAGGATGGGATGAGTGATATAGACATAATTTCAGTGTTTACCCACTTCAATGTAACCATATACATGTAATAGGTAACTAGAAACAATTCAGAAATTAATTCTTATCTAACGAATTATAAAATAAATAGATAAATCAAACAATAACAAGAAGCGCTGTGCGCTTGAACATCGATGACTCGACCAAATATCAGTGCTCGTTAACTCGCAGGCTAAAATAATTAGTTTGAACACTTAAAAACAGAAAAGTTTATGCGATAAGTAAATTACAGCTGAAATTTCAACATTTTGCATACTTTTCCCACTTTTTGAGTAGTTAACTAGCTCTAAATGGTTAAATATTACACGTGCACGTTGATACTATATGAAAAGATAGAAAGTATGCTTTGGACACAGTCGTGGCAAAATAATACACAAGTTTAAGTGAAAAGGGTGTTTTAGCTC
>JANTOQ010691119.1:0-10137 GCA_027564595.1 Bythotiara depressa
CCGCCCTCTCAAAGCCATTACTGCTGGTTACATCTCAGTGCACCGAATGGGATGTAAATATAAAGAAGTTCGAACTCAAAATGTTTACAGAAATTGATGCTTTTGAGTTTCTGAAAACTCGAATTCCAAAGAAGTTATTTCAAATTGAAAGAGCTAAGGAACTTGCTACAAAACTTGGTTGTTTTCCATTAGCTTTAGACGTGTCAGCATCTATTATTAAAAAGAAGTACATTTACATAGAGGCCTACCTCGCTACGTTTACACCAGATCAAATTAGTCAGGATTCGCGGATCAAGAATACGTTTGATGTGGCATTAAATGAAGTTGAAGTTTGCGGTAATGATTTGTCGAAGGATCTAGTAAAAATCATTGCTTTGATGGACGGCGAAAAGGTGGAACGAAATATTTTGTGTCAATTTGATATTTATGGCGAATTCGAAGTGTTAGATGCTATAGAAGTGCTGTTGGATTATTCTTTAATTCAGATGCGAGTGATCCTTGTAAAAGACGGGGAGGACGAAGTGTTTTATACAATGCACTCCATCATGCAGAACATTATAAAGTATTCTTTAAGTAAGGATGATGCACGGATTGTGGGAGGTGATAAATATTCTGTTTGTGTCATGAAACTTTTGCGATTGCTTGATAAAGTAAAAGAGAATCGCACGAACAAATATCACACTGATTACGGTGAACAGTGGCTACATCATATCCTCCCTATCATTGAAGAACACAAAGGAAATCATGAGATCATGAAATTGCTTGTACAAGAAAAAGACGATGTATCAGAAACGCTCTTTAACAAAGGTAATTATGATACACTTTTATGTGTTTTGCAGGACTTTCTACAACACGAAGAACTTGAAATGGAGTCTTTGAAAAGATTTTACCAAGACAACGTTAATGAGAAATATTGGGATGTTTTGCCAGCACGTGACGATTTGGTTGCGACCAGAAAGAATATTGGGCTATGCCTTCATGAGCAAGGTAAAGCGAAAGAAGCTTTAGAGTTATACGAATGTCTTTATATTGAAGAGTTGGACAGAAAAGGTGAAACGAACTCTACCACCCTTGAAATCGGGCATCAAATTGGAAGGTGTTTGGAGCAACTTGGTAGATTTCAAGAAGCCTTGAAACTGCAGCAAGACATTTATACAAAGGAGAAGAGTATAATGGGGGAAACGGACCCTACCACCCTTCGAACTAGGAACGACATTGGCATGTGCCTAGAAAAACAAGGAAATTTTTCAGAAGCTTTGGTAGTGTATCGGGAGGTATACATGAAGCAGAGAAATATGGGTGAAATGGATCCAAACACACTTGGAACAAGACATCATATTGGGACATGTCTGGAGGAGCAGGGGAAATTATCAGAAGCTTTGGAGATATACCAAGATGTCTACGAAATGAAGAAGGTTGTCATGGGTGAAATGAATCCCAGCACACTAGCAACAAGACATCAAATAGCAATGTGTTATGAGAAGCAAGGTAAAGTAGTTGAAGCCTTGGAAGTGTACCAAGATGTATATGATAAAGGGAAGGATACAATCGGCAATATACATCCTACCTCTCTTGCAACTATGCATCACTCTGGTAGGTGTTTAGAGGAACAAGGAAAATTATCGGAAGCTTTGGACTTGTACCAAGATGTCTACAAGAAGAAGAAGGATATTATGGGTGAAATGAGTCCCACCACTCTCGCGACAAGACACCAGATCGCAATGTGTTTTCAAAAGCAAGGTAAAATACCCAAAGCTTTAGTGGTGTATCAAGATATCTATGATAAAGAGAAGAAATTAATGGGAGAAATACATCCTGCTACATTTGGGACCAGATATGAAATTGGACGTTGTTTTGAGGAACTGGGTAACTATACGGAGGCTTCAGAAGTGTACCAAATTGTTTATTCAATACAGATAAATATTCTTGGTGAAAGACACCCTAACAGCCTGGGGACCATCCACCAAATTGGAAGGTGTTTAGAGGAACAAGGTGACTTGTTAGAAGCTCTAGAAATGTACAAAAATGTCTATGAAGAAATGAAGGATGCGTTGGGAGAATTGAACCCTACTACTCTTGACACCAGACACCAGATTGGAATATGTTTGCATAGGCAAGGAAGACTGTCTGAAGCTTTGACGGTGTACCAAGATGTATATACAAAGAAAAGAAAATTAATGGGGGATATTAATGTTAATACCCTGATGACCAGACACCAAATTGCCATGTGTTTATTGGATCAAGAGAAATTGTCGGAAGCTTTGAAGATGTATCAAGATATTTATGCAAAAGAGAAAGATTTTCTTGGTGAAACACACCCCAATACTCTTGAGACCAAATACATGATTGGAATGTGCTTTGAGGAACAGGGAGAATTACAAGCAGCTATGGAGATGTACCAGGATGTCTATGAGAATAGGTTGAGTATAATGGGTGAACTGAACCCCAGTACCCTAAGGTGCCAACACGAAATTGGAAGGTGTTTACAGTTACAAGGTGAATTACCCAAAGCTTTACAGGTCTTATATGAGGTTTATACAAAAAGGAGTGGTTTAATGGGAGAAACTAATCCTAATACAATGCGAACCAGACACCAGATTGCAAGTTGCATAGAAGCAATGAAACAGAACGGTCATCATGTGGGAATAGGTTGTGACAGTTGCGGTGCAACCTCTTTCACTGGTATTCGATATAAATGTACGGTGTGTACAGGTTATGACCTTTGTTCGGATTGTTATGAAACAAACACCCATACTGAACATGAGATGCTAAACATTCCCCCTGGAAATGTTAACGATACAACATCGTTGTAAGAACACATCTTATTACCACTTATTTTTGCGAATACTAATTTTCACGATTTTTTATTATATTTTTGGATTTGCAAAGCGAATTTTGCGAAAATAAAAACGGCGAAAAAAATCAAAAAGGAAAAATCGCGAAAATATTTGAAAAATGCTCTCGCGAAAATAAGTGATAAGGTATTATAACAAATGATCTACAATATTGGTCAAAGATTTTGGCACAAATTGGTATTTTGACCCTATTCATGCTTTTCCACTTTTCGCTCGAATGAGCCAAAAACAAGAACTTGTTAAGGGGGAACTTAGTGGAACGTAAATGCATGTGTTCTCGTAAGAAAAACGTCGAAAATTGGGCTTTTTTCAGTGTTTTCATTGTGTTATGATGTTACAAAGTACACAAATGGACCAATTCGTAAGCTAATGAGTCCCACCTTTTATCTGCAGTGAACAATCACAGTTACTTAATTACCAAAGTACTTAAGATCTTAAGTTGTTTGTAAACTGAAACAATTTAACTCTAAGTTTTTTATTTATATCTGTATTTACTCAACATCACATTTGCTTGAGGTGAATTGATTTTGTGCCAAATATTTATGACCAGGATTATAATCATAGAAATATATTGTTACAGTACAATGCTTCTCCCCTTGGTTTTTACCTAAACACTTTCTACTTGGTAACTTGATTCGAACTATCCAAACTCTGAGGGTATGGATCTAATAATTTAAAACCACATAAAAATACGGATTTATTTATAATTCACAAAGGTCCAAAACAACAATTGTTAATTAAATCGTAGCTGGTTTCAGATTGTTAGATGCACTCACTGTATGCTCTAGTGTCTTGTAGTTAGGAATTTCTAACACAAGGCATGAAGAGCATTGTTCTGTCCTGTGTAGTTATATTTTATTTTTAGTCAAGTCTTGTATATTTATGTCATTATAAATAAAATAAATAAAATAAAAAAGAACTACGGTTTACGTCTCTCTTTTTTGTCATTTACTGAGATAAGACAATTCACGATCTTTGTATTTTTCTTGTTCCATATAAAAAAATTGAGATCTTGCCCTTTAACGCGTGTCCATAGAATGTTAATGGGACCAAGTGTGGTCGGAAAACCTGGTAAAATCACTCACTTTATTGTCTTTAAAAGTGTTTTTCTCAAAATAATGAATTTCAACTTTTGGAAAAGATTACTCAAGAATGGTAAATCTTTATGACGTGAAACTTTATATTGTTGTTGTTGTTTCATATTTCGTCAATAAAAATAATATTTACAAGTTTCAATATAACTTGAGTAACATATTATACAGTTAAACCTCTGTAATTCGACTATGTGTAATTCGTACTTTCGCTAGATCGAACAGATTTGTGTGGTCCCTTGAAAATTCCTTAACAAACTCTCATAAAATCACCTCTATAATTCGAAGTTCTGTAATTCGAACTTTTTATAATTCGATCAAGTTTCTTAGGTCCCATGCAACAAATTCTCTCCATAATTCGAACTTTTTGGCAAATTTGGATAATAGAACATGAAACGTTTGTTGTTATTAAATGGTGTTGGGTAAAATTGCTCAAAATATCATCGATAATAATCAAAATCTCAATAAATCTATTTTTTATTTATTCAAGGTTTACTTTAAAATGCAGATATGATTAAGTGAAGTGAAGTTATCATAAAAATCTCTATTTCTTATCT
This sequence comes from Bythotiara depressa, assembly GCA_027564595.1. Lineage (NCBI taxonomy): Eukaryota > Metazoa > Cnidaria > Hydrozoa > Anthoathecata > Bythotiaridae > Bythotiara > Bythotiara depressa. The sequence goes on from JANTOQ010691119.1 coordinate 4,504, forward strand.
CCTTGAATATCCTAGACCAGCAGTGTAAGACCTCAGGCTTTGTATTTTTCAGTTCCAATAACCTAACAGGTATAAAAAACTTGTATAATTCGAACTTTTTGTAATTCGAACATTTTTCAATTCCCTCCTAAGAGGTTTAACTGTATACCGTAAAAATTCCAAAATATAAAACTTGTATAGGCGTAACAATTTTCTAATGAAGATGACAGGGACTCAAAGAAGACAATAATAATTTGTAATAATTAACTAGTTTGAAGTTTATTGACTTATTTTTGTTTAAAATAATGAGATTTCATTTTAGTAAACTAAAAGTTTTTGTTTTACCTTGTAATAAATTTTGTGTCAAAATCTAAAAAATTGTTCATAAATAGGGACCTCTGTCAACCTCGTTCCCAGGGCCTTTTTTCCTTTTTGATGTTTCTGATAGCTATTAGAAACATCAAAAAGGAAAGAAGGCCCTGGGAACGAGGTTGGGACCTCTGTGTAAAATTGCGAATTTTGAAATTGTAATTGAATTTCTTGGCAAGTAGAAGTTATGTTGACTAAATTGTGTTGTACATTTTGAAATTTCTCTTGAAAAATACTAGGAACAATATTATTTTTTTATTTAAAGGTAAGAAAAGTAAGTATTGAAATCTATTTATTTGGTAGACATTTATTTGGTAAACATTTAAAGCGTTAAGGGACATCATATGTGGCCTTGCGTGTGTTATTTTGTTTACGTGTTGTGAAGTAGAAGTTTAAGTTTAATAATAGAAATTGTATAATATTAAATTGAAATATGGGACTTGGTTCTAAAAGAGAGCCGAAAAGTCCCTCTTGTCTCCTCGTATAGCAGTAAAATGTTACATACTTCTTTCTTTTTTTTTGTACAAAATCTAAAGATTTACACCAAGTTTCATATTGTGTAATTGTAATTAATTTTTTTCTCTTTCTTTCTATTTTCACCTTTTCAATTATCGTATGTAACAATCGAACATAAATATTTCCAGAAAAGAGAATATTTCAAGAAAATAATTATTTGTTATTACCTAGACTAACAAGTATTGTTCTCATATCTTTTACTCGCCTTAACTCGCGCGGCGGAAAAGTGAAACGCGTCCCCCGGGAGAAAGAACGGTAGTCTAGGTGAATTATTATACGTAAAAATAACTGACATATTCCTTACTACCTTAAGCGTCACTAAAACGGGCCACGCAACCCGTTGCTAAGGGTGTAGCTTAGAGAAAATATTGTTGAGGGTCATTAAGAAATTGGGTTTTTGAGAAATTTGTGGCCCTTTTATGTTGAGAATTGACTTCGAGAAATGAAAAATTTTCAATTTAAGTACCACTAAGTGAGTACACACCGAATACTGAATGTAATAACTAAGCTATTAGTAAATATAAGACTGAGAATAAAAAGGTTTTTCAAAAATGCGCAAAAAAGATATCATCTGCTACATGATCTTATGTAAGGCTATACCTTAATGGCCATTTCGCGTTTTTGATCTCTTCTGCGAAATAAAGCAGAATTTTCCATCAGCGAAATGCGATTTCAAAAAAAAATTACGTTTTGTTTTCACTAATACCCAAAGTAAAAGTGTACTTAATATACGTATATACATTATTTTTACTAGTAAAAACACGAGTTTATTGGTAAAGATGTTATTTTATTGAAACACTAGTCTATTTTAATAAGTACGTCGGTAGAAATATTCTCTCGCCCATTATCCATTGTTGATTTATTTTTTCATATTAGACCATTTCCGTCTTTAAAGGTGAATCAGGGAACAGTTATCTCTGGACTTTAAACAAAATTGTTATCCATGTTTAATTTTAATTATGAGCAAACAACAACTGGTAACATTTATTTTTATATATATAAAGTATGCCAACCGCGAAATTAAATTTCCTCAAAATATTTTCAAATCTGCCAATTGCGAAATTTAATTCCCGCGAAACTCAAAAATTTCGTGGAAAAACAGGACCGTGAAATTTTCTTCCACAAAGGTGCAAGAAAGGTACGAATATTATCAACGCAATCAAAAATTGTGCTGCCATCAATTTTAGCAAGATTATTTATATGCTATGTCACCCGACCTCGTGCTCAAGAGGAGGGGGTCTCTTTCTCTTTTTGATATCGTAGGGCGAGATAAGATATCAAAAGAGAAAGAAAGAGATCCTGGGTAAGAGGTTGTATGTTAAACATTTTACAATCTTTATTACACCAACTACCAAACAAATTCATACGGTGGTGTTAATTCGTGAATCACATATGATTGGGAAAGCCTCTCGTCCTTCTTTACGGTCTTGATATAATATTGATGATATACTTTATTGCTGGACGTTAGTTTTCGTTGATACTGCCTGTAACACGATTCATCTGATTTGCTGTTTCAGAAACAAATAAAGTTGCTTTTCCAGGACAACATGCTTGAAATCTTCAGGTGAAATCTCACAATTTTTCATAGTCCTAGATTCTATGTCATATTTACTGTGCAGTTTGAGGGTGACTTACACATCGATTTTGTCACGCTAAACGACAGGAGGAGTGGTTGTTAGGATGACATTATTCACTCGGTCCAACTCTACATTGCCATTTGTGCCAATCCACAATTCATGCTACTGATATATTTATTCTGTGTTGCCTCCCTCCCTACGGTTTTTATCGAGTTCCTTTTAACTATACATAATATATTTTCTAATGAATTTTTAAATTTTTGTATTTCTAGTTGTTTATATATTCATTAACGTATTTTATAAAAATATTTTATGGAAACAGAAGTGGGTTTCTTTGTTTCTTTGTTTTGTTGTTGTTGTTTTGTGTGTGTGTTTTGTTGTTGTTTTGTTGTTGTTGTTGTTGTTTGTTTTTGTTGTTGTTGTTGTTTGTTGTTGTTTTGTTTTTTGTTGTTGTTGTTGTTTTGTTTTGTTTTTTTGTTGTGTTTTTTTTTTTGGGGGGGGGGGGGGTATATTGTTTTTCTTTTTTTTTTTTTTTATATTTGGAAAGGAAAAGTGAAATTCGCGAAAATAAAAACCGCGAAAAACATCAAAAAGGGAAAATCGTAAACATGTTTGAAAAATGGAATCGCGAAATTAAAAACAAGACCTCTTTTGATACCACTATTTTATTTAACGTTGAATGGAGAACTCCTGTGTAAATACGATACTAAAAAATAATTTATTAATTGTCACTGTAGGGGAGCGTAGCGAGCCGAGGAGGTATCTCCAATTCATGAGAGTAAGGAACTTTAAAAGCGAAACTTCGCTTTTAAAGTTCCTTGATGAGAGATAGGGCCTAGGAGATCGAGAATTTTTTCATCCTTTTTCGTCCGTGGCAATGGGGTGTCAAATGCTTTAAAATAAGGATTTTTTCGTACCCTCTAAATAACCGAACAATATGCCAAATCCTTAAGACTGACCAATCATAATGCAGCATCTCTCAAGCAACTCCGTTTAGACTATTTTATAAAGTTTATTCATGCAGAAATTTAACAAAAATGTAACAATAATTGCTGCCATGGAGTGACTATATTTCTTTCCTAACGCCTCGTGATTTAGAAGCGAGGGAAAGGAAATGTTGATGTTCTTCAGTGAGCAAACTAAGTTTTGTTTTGTGAAATTTTTTATAGCACGGTTGTGATCTCAGAGGCAACCAGCAGCATGCCTGGTGAAGAGACAGTGGTTAATTTGGTACAAAATGGAGCTAGCTAACGATCTACCAAAAATATACTCATTTTGAATGGAAGTGATTAACTAGCTAGCTAGCTATATACCCCTTATCGCCATTTTTGGCACCTAGTAGCTAGCTTTATTTTCCTTATTTAAATGTTATGAGAGCGTTTGTAGTACAGAGTAGAAGGTACCCAATGCTCCCTGGTAAAGTTTGTACAAAACTGCTAGCTTTTACCAATATTATAAATAGCTACCTTTTTTGAAGGGGGTACCTAACTAAACCTTGGTGACATTTTTTGGTAGCAAGCTAGCAATCTTTCACTTATTTAAATGTTATGAGAGCCTTTCTAGTAGAGAGTAGAAGGTCTCCCATGTCCCCTGGTAAATCTTGTGCAAAGTGGAGCTAGCTAGTTAACAACTAAAACATATTAAGGAGGATTTTTATCAAGTCTGCTAAATAATGTCTTTTTGACATAGTAGTTTTGGAGTATAGCTATGTGGCTAGCTACCTTATCATATAGTATACTGTAGAATAAAATTTTTCACAAACTTAAACTGCTGTTTTGAAACAAATACTACTATGAAGCCTTGAAAGTTTACCCGGAAACTGGAAGTTTAGCTAGCTACCTCCCAGACGTCTTACTTTTCACATATACTTTTACGTGTCTTCAAACTTGCCAACCACCCCGCATTGCGCGGGGCAGCTCCGCATTTGAGGGTCTATTCACGCCTTGCCCCGAGCAACTTTTGATCGCCCCTCTTGCCCCAAATTTCGAGTCTTACACCACTATTTAATTTTTTAAGCACGCACTATTCGAATGCTTCTGACCTGTGGTCACGTGCACTTTGTCAGCTTAAAGTGTCTTATTTTTGTCATACTGAACGTCAAAAATGACTTTCTTCAGCTACTGTTTGAATCATCAATTTACTTATTTTTTGTCGACCAGTTTGTTCCCATTTTTAGAAATCTAGGTACTGTGGCGGGGTATAGGGGAGACCTTCCACTTCTTTATAGAATCAAGCCCCGCACTCTGAAGCCTTTTCCTGGATAGGGGTGGGGAAGGGGAGGGGTTGTCTTCACCCAACCTATTTGCCCCGGATTTGTATATTTCAATGTTGGCAACTATGTTTGTTTGCCGCAAGTGTGTTTTTAGGTGACTATGTTAAACTTTGATGTACGAAAGCAACCAGTGAAGGTGTTCTAAGAAATAGGTGTTCTATAGGGGTATCCTTCCTGGAAAATGGAGGTGTTCTAACGATATACTCAATTTGATGTTTCTGGCAAATTGAGACTTCTAAGAACGATTTCTTCCTCCCCTGGAAAATTGAACTATTCTAAAAAGTTATATTCCCTCTCCTGGCAAAAAGAGGTGTTCTAGGAAGAAATAATTTTGTTCCTGAAAAATTGAGCTGTCTAAGAAAAAACAATTTTTGTGCTTGAAAAAATGTTTTAGTTCCTGGCAGATTGAGGTGTTCTAAGGAAAACAGGAGTTGTTCCTAGCAAATTTTTCCAGGAAAACAATACCGTCTTCCTGAGAAAAGGAGGTGTTCTAGAAGGGAACTTCAGCAACTTTATAAAACTCTACTAAAAAAGTCCTTCCTGGCATTTCAGAACACCTGTTTTCCTAAAACACCAACGCGGGCTGCTACTGGATGTAGGCTCTTTATTTACATAGATCTGCTGTCTTGGAATTAACAATAAATCGTAGCATATAACTTTTCTTTTTCCCTTGAGTTTAATTTTAAATGAATTGTAAACAAAGAGTTCAACAAGACTCCGACACACGATATGAACGAACACATTTGTTACATAGTATCATTGTCAATGTTGTAAATAAACTTTTCTTGTAAATAAACTTTTATCTGATATTAAATATATTAAATGTATATTTATATAATTTAACTAACATTTTTGTAAATAAACTTTGTGGCAAACATCCGACGACAATGAGCATGTGGCATGTGTGTACCCTCCTTGGAA
>JANTOQ010691230.1:0-10137 GCA_027564595.1 Bythotiara depressa
ATAACAATATAACGGTTTGCAATAAAACACCGGTATGCATTTTGAATACATGCGCCAGGATGAATGTCCTCTTCCTTTCCATTAACTTGTCGACTACTTTCACAGTTTAACACACCATGTAGAACATTTGTTAGAACATTTTCACGCTTTTAATTAACTTAATTAAATCTAATTTTAATTAGTTCAACGATGAAAGCAGGACAATTGTTAGCTGAAGGAAACTTGTCCTCTCAGATTCTAAAAAAACCCGATCGAATTGCTTTTTTTTTGGTGATCAAGCGGATCTAGAAATCCTGACTTCTCACGTACCTAGATCCTTCGGTGTGAATTCTCTCGCTTGGTATAATACAATCGACCCAATCAGATCCCTTTCAGTTCACGTGTATGTTTTTAAAATAGGACGTCACATCTTGTTTATACTTTTAATCCACAAATGTAAAAGTTGTAAGCTTCTTTAAAAAGATTCCTTTCAGTTCGCAATGTAGGTTTTTTAAACAGGACGTAACAACGTGTTTATAATTCTAATCCACAACGTAAAAAGTGTAAAGTTAAAAAAAATGTACATTTAAAAAAAAGAGTCGTACGTTGTTTTCTTCACGAGTGTAACAAGTGCAAGTTTTTGAAAAATGAAACCATTCTATTCTTCCAATAATCAAATCAAACAATGCAATGAGTTCAAAGTGATCAATAATTGTTTACGGTATTTGAAGTGAATGACGCGAAAAAACTTTGCAATAAAAAATCTAGGGGACAAAAGTTTCCTCTTGAGTGTTTAATTTTACAGCATCGTTTTAGGAAATCAATGAATTTCGTAGAGGTCTTTTACGTTTACCTACCAATAGTTCAGCCTGGAAAAAAAAAAAAAAAACAAGCACACAAACAAACTAAAGTCATATTAAAGTGTATTATTCTTATTTCTTATGTGCTAACCACGGAGTTGATGTGAGAATGTTTATATGCGATCAAATACCCTGATAATAGTTTCATTTTGAATTCAATAATAGTAAACACGCAGAACTTCGTAGTAGTACTGTTATTTTAGTAGGAGCAAACGAACATCAACAGCGTGATTATGAAAGAAACTAAATATAAATAATTTTGAAAAAACTTACCGTAAACCTCCACTACTACCAGCGCGCCGATAGTATCCACCATGTAGTTTATTTCTCCAACTCTTACTTAATCCCGTAGATAAGACCCCCCTCTTACCAAAAATAGGCTAATAAAAAAGATTACGAACCCTAAAAAGCCCCAGATATCTACGTGGAGGTCTACGATCTTATGGGAATGGTGCATGTTACCAGATATGTTTCTTGAAGTTATAAAACAATGTATGATTAGCCGCTGCTCTATCCTGCCAACACATGCCAACGAAAGTTTCTCATAGAAACGAGCGAATACGTCGGAGGTACAGAATACAAGTTATGCATGATACTATCTAGTTGTTACCTCTGAAATATGAAATATTCTGTAGAAATATTTAAAGAGAACACGATTTGTTTTACTTTCTAGAGAAAAAAGTTACATCAACAGTAATCAACAAACGAAATCGACGTGATGCAAACCACGATGATGTAACGATCTTAATGAAGGACGTATCGTCACTTAAAGAATTTATACGGAAAGAAAGCAACCTGAATATTCAATCAGAACTAAGCAAAGTCTTACCAAAACAACTTCAAAACATTTCATTGATAAATGTATGCAACGCAATCCTTAAATGCAGTGGTACGTTGAATATAACTATCTAAGGGTCCTTCATTCAGTTACCAATCTATTGTTAACAGTTTGTACAGAAACGTATTTATATCTTCCATTTTCTTCTAAGATGTCAGCTTAGAAATCTTTACAAGCACGACAGGAGCACATTAGCATATTGCATTACAGGCATCACTTGTGACAGAAACAAACAAATAAACATGAGCTATGGATATAGCGAAGAGCTCGTCCTCCGCACTGTGTCGTGGATATGATTCGAATGCGTAACCCGGTAGACTGAAAGTTCAACCATCTAACTGTGCTACAGCTCCATATTTAAATCTTATTTTAGGACTGGCATCCATTCAGAAGGACCAAGTTAGACAAGAAGTAGTGGTATGTACTTGTTTGCACATTTAATGCATAGCTTCCCCTGGATCATTATAAACCTCTTATATGAAATCATCTTTGAAGAACTAGAAAGTCTAACGAACTTAAATAAGTACATTTACATTATTTACCCTCTTGAATAAACATAATAGCAAAGAATGGTGTTTGAATTGATTTATTTCCGAGGACAACAGACAGAACTAAAAATCACTTAATGAAATCTTTGTTTACAATAACATTACCCATTATTTCCTGGTCTTCAGGGCTGCGCCTCTGATCGCGAATTTGATTTGCGTAGAGCGCAGTTTATGATGTCAGAATATTTTTTGGCTAATACTTTACGGTATTTCTTGGAGTCAATGGAAACGCATAATGTCAGTCATTATATGTAAACACAACGAAACAAGAGTTTTAAAAAGTGACTAAAAAGTATAGGTCATTAGGGTAAACGAACGAATTATAGTGCAAGAGGCAATATAGAACTTACTTGATGAAAATATAGGTCCTCTTTGCATCTCGCAACTAAGTTGACATTAGAAAACAGATAGTTAAATAAATTCTCACATAGTACATGTACGTACCGAACGCCAAATATGTCCAACATTCTACATAACAGCGACGTTAACAACAACAAAAAACAACCCAATATGTTGTTACAGAATAAGACTGTTTACTTCCACAAATACAATAACAAATGTTTGAAACTGGAATCAGGTATTGCTTGCAAGTTTTTATGTCGCTCACATCACAAATTTCGCTTTGAATATAAACAATAATCACAACAAAACAGTCTTTTACTTCTTTCAGCTAACATTATTCGTAAAAGGAAACGAATAGTTATCGATGATGACGATGACGAGTTGTAAAATTTGAAATATGCTAAACTATTTATTTTGTATTAAAAATATTTGCGTCGCCGAAAAAATCATAAATGCTTTATCGTTTTGTTGAAACAAATTCGAACGCATGCATTTTAAGAAAAATAGTCGAATTTCACTCTATATTAATTGTTAAGTTCGGGAAATACGCAAAATATTTATTCTCAGTTTGCACAGTACCCTGGCAAGCTCGGAAATAAGTTCAACCTCTGTTAATTATTTTTCCGTATTGCCCTCTTTAATGTAGGATCAGGATGCATATTCACGTTATTCAAGACTGGTATTTATTTTAGATTCCACATGGTCCAATGGGACTACCTGGACCGCGAGGTCCGCCAGGACCCCCTGGTAAAAGAGGGCTTGGTTTGGTTTCTCCCACTGCTAGAGATCAGATACTTAATATCGTGGCCAATGTAAGTGACGAAAAGCTTTTTAGGTGTAAGTTCTATGGCAATCCAATCCCAAAAGTTCATTGGAGAAGTCAAGCTACAACCATCACAGTTACAACCAATATTAACAACGAGGAATCCGAAATAGCGTCATATTTGCATGTGCGTAATATAAAGTATAATGACCGCGGTAATGTGTCCTGTTTTGCGGAAAGTATTTTAGGGAAAGCAAACAGAACTGGCTTTTTGACCGTCCATTGTAAGTGATTTTGTATATCATTTTGAAAGAAAATACAAGACAATGAAATAATTGAAAAATGTACAATAGTCGAGGTTTTTCTTAAGAAAATATTGGTATTTGATAGTTTTTCTTAAGAAAACATTGGTATTTGATGGTTGTTCTTAAGAAAACATTGGTATTTTCCTTCCTACGAAGTTTATACTTAACAACTACAGCTGTTCTTGATTTATTTGTACATTTTAGGAAAGGTGGCAAAACATAGATAGGGTATAAAACCTCATAAGTGCCAAATATTTTTACCGTGATTATTATTGCATGTGCATTTTAATGTCTCATTGTTATATACACGTACCTTTGTATTATTAAGTCACAATTGTTTGTACCTTTTATTGTTGTCGTCGTTGTTGTTGTTGTTGTTGTTTATTAAGTAATTTGTTCTATTTATATATATTTTTGTTACAGTACCTCCAATCATATCATTACAAACTGGGCCATTATACACATATATTGGATTGAATGTTACCTTTAAATGCAACGTAGAATCAAACCCACCCTCTACCATAACATGGTCGCGAGGATTTGGTTCTTTACCTCCATACAGATCACATAGAACTGGATCAGGATTAACAATAGCAAGTGTGAAGTTGGAAGATGAAGGATTCTACGGCTGAGAATTATTTAGGTAACTCTTCGGATTAGCTGTATTTTATTTATAACAACTAAATTTTTATCAATAATATATTCCACCTCTTGTTTTACCCAGCTCAGTTCTCTATTTTTAGTTAAGTTTAAAAACAGTGGCTGTTTATTTTAGGAAAGAGAAGTAAACACATCCTGCTGAAAACCAAACCATTTGAAATTTCAAGACGACCACCACCTTTTATGGAAATTGACAAACCTACTTGGTTGAGATGTTCAGCATTTGGTCTTCCGAAAGACATGATGGGACGGTGGTCAACCATGGCTAGCATAGAATCCATAAAATATCAAATTAATAAAACTTCAAACTCAATCACTGTTTCAACCAATGTAAACAAACCAGGAAGTTATAAGTGCGAGATTACACAAAATGGAAAATCAGTTACAGCATTTACCGTTGTGAAACGACCGGGTATGTTTATAGTACAAACATAATAACTCGTCTTGTAATTGTCCAAAAGTATTTCTTTTAGTTCATGTTTATTCAGCTATTATTAACGAATTTTTGATTTAATTCGCGCGAATAATATTTTCACATTTAACTCGCATTCTCATTTGCTAGAAAAGCAATTGCAAAAGAAACATGCTTTCGAATGGAAACAATATAAAATATCAGCAGAAATAATTTTTCGGTTTTCGAATTGTACAATAATTAATAATAGTTGAATTAATGTGAAAAAATGGAATATGTATGGACTGTTGCAAGTTTATAGATCCATAAAATGCCTTTGTTATGGTCGGATTTATGAGACTGGAAACCATCTTGGAAGAATATTATTTATGCTATGCCAGCTAGACCTGGTTAGTTTGCCAAAAATACTACTTACTTGTTCTATTGTTCTATATCTAGTTTCTAGTTTTTGTGTAATGAAAATAAGTTCATTCATTTATTTATCTTAATGTATTGATTTATTTATCAAGCCTAATATGAACAAATTAACAAACATCATAAAAGCTAGTTGGATACTGAATTGTTAAATGTATATTGTGTTGTCCGGTATATATAAAATATTATCGCTTCTAGGCTGGTATCAAAGCGGTAGTTATATAGTTACCGTGAAAGGTAAAACTTGGTTCCTTCAAAAGCAAAAAAAATTCTACAAAATTACATTGAAAGGTTCTTGGGGTATCACAGCTTTTATAATTTCCAATATGTTAGTGGATGTTTAAGCCGCTTTTTGAAATTGTGATTTGATTTACCGTTTTTGGTATAGTTATATTTGACGATATCTCAATAAATAATTTTTTTTTACAGCGTTAGAAGATGACTAAGTACATATTTGGATAGAAATTTAGAAATTACTCATGATCGTAGCCATCGTTAGATAATTATAAAGTTTGAGATTATTACAGAAATTGAAAAACCCATGGAGGATATGGGAACATTCATTATTTCGTCTTTTATCCATATCTTCTGGAATATGATTTCTGAAACGTTATTTGTGCAAAATACTTCAGAACTACCATGCCTTTTTGGGATATAAATATTTTTTCGCATACATAGTAATGTCAACGTTTCTTACTGGAAATCGTGTAGTTGATATGGAATTAATCTTCAGTTTACTTTTTTGTTTACTTATGGCTGAAGACTGGTTGAATTTTAGATGTTTTTGTACTGAAATCAAATTGATTTTTCAGAACGGTTGAGCGAGTAGAGCTTCCAAGCTTGTCTAAAACATGGTCCATGTGAAGAGCTTCCACGTTTGTTTAAAACTTGGTCCATGTTGGGCTTCTTGACTTCCTCAAATGCACACGACATTGGAATAAGGCACGTTGCTGTTGTTGTTGTGCTTTGTTTCAAGAAAATAAATTGCGTGTTTGATCCTACTTTTCCGATAGTTAAAAATAAGGTACCCGTTTGGGAGTAACACATTCTCCCCTATAACTGTATACATTTTTAAATATCATATATTCAATTTATATACCGTAAAATAATAGTCCAATTTGTAAAGTTTAATTATTTGAAATGATTCGAATGATATTTCTATTCGTATGATAAAAATTTGTGGTGAATCCAATTTTCTTCTTCTTACAATTATCTTTAAAACAGCTCTAAACTCAGGTTGTTATCCAGACCAATGGAAAGGTGCTAATGTTGTTCGACTTCACAAAAAAAGAAAGAAAAAAAAACCTGATAAACAATTATAGACCAACATCATTGCTACGTATTTTCAGAAATTTGCTTTAGAGATGCATTTATGATATACTTTACAATTACTATGAATCTAGAAATATTTATGCTTCTCCTTGTCAATCAGGATTTCATAAAAACGCTTCTTGCATTTCACGGTTACTTGCAGTAACCTCTGAAATATATCTAACCTTCGATGTTTCCCCCTCTTGAAATACTAGGTGTATTTTTAGATATATCTAAAGCATTTGATAGGGTCTTGCATGAAGGATTAATACACAAATTAAAGTCTTATGGTGTCAGTCGGTGGTCTTCTAGTGAATACAATAAAATGTTTTTTATCCAGTGGGTTGCAAAGAGTAGTGTTAAACGGACAATACTCGTCATGGAATGATATCGTAGCAGGTGTACATTAAGGTTCCATTCTTGGACCCTTGTTTTTTCGGATGTATAATAATGATCTACCAGATGGTCTACAGTTTAACCCTTTAAGCAAGCTACGGAAGTGCTGCTTTCGAGAAAACAAAATAACATGCAAATTCCGATATTACGTTTCAATGACGGTGAAGTTTCTTCTGTGGAAACACACAAACATTTAGGAATAGTCTTAGACAAAAACCATAATCTAAGAGAAAAAATATCTAAAGCAAACAAAGGAATAGGCCTGATCAAACGTATTTATAAATTCTTACCATAAAAACCATAATAAACCTTTCATTATACCTCTTTTAGACATGATAATCTTGATAATCCAGATAATGAATCTTTATGTAAAAAATTGATTCCATTCAATTACAGGTACTATCCAAGGCACAAATCACGAAAGATTATACAAGAAATTAGGGCTAGAGAGTTTAAGAGATTGAATACGGTCTACGAGACTAATTTATTATTATAAAACTGTAAAACACAAAATATTTAAGAAGTTCTCATTTATTTATATTTTTATCATCCGTTATCGGAGGGTGAATGAAACAAACATAAACAAGGATTCAATGATTATTTATCAATAAGTTTTGTCACTTCACAAGTTTAATGAGTATGTACAAATATCATAAGCGATAGTTGTAGATACTGAATTGTAAAATGTTTAATATATAGTCCGGAATATATAAATTAGTATTGGATAGACCGGAATTAACACAGTAGTTAAAACAAAATTTATATATCACTACCGGAAAGGACTTCCTGCGTAAAAATTAAGACAAAAGTGTAAAAAAGATTCTATAAAAAACGATTGAACGTTTCTTGTGATATCACATTTTATATAATTTCCAATGTTTAAGCCGCTTTTTGAAGCTTGTGATTTGATTTACCCTATGTAAACCTGTCGAAGTTTAATTATTTGAAATTATATTTAAGAATACACCCTAAATATACTCGAAATAAATCATAAATCATACTAGTGATAAATACATTGCATCTAATATAATCTTTACAACATTTTGATACATTCCATATTCATAAATTTATTAACTAAACTCCGTCTTGATCTTAGCTACCGTCGTGAACATAAGCTCCGCCACAATTTTCATAATATTATAAACCCTTGAAACTAATGAACATTTCCTACTGCCCTATGTTATCTGCTTAACGACCTATACTTTTGACAACCTTCATTCCATAAGTATTTACCTTTAAGTGTTTATCTTTATGGTAGTGATACTTATTGCTTTTATACCAATAAAATAATTATCTCTCTTGTTATTGAATATATTATTCAATCTAAATTCTTGACGAGCCATTATTATAAAAACATTCATTCGTCTGACCTATATTTCTATTGTATTTTGTTTTTCTTATTAATGTATCAGGAAATGCTCCTTGATGATATCATTTAGATGCCTAGCAGGGAACATTGCCTTTCTTCTTGTTTCGTATTGTCCTGTTTCTCTTGTATTTGTCCATGTTTTATAATTTTTTGCTTTGTTTTTTGTTTATATTTGTAAGTGTGCTCATGTTGCAAATTTATATTATAACGGCAGTGAAGTGCATTTTTAGAGAATAATTCAATAAGTATTTTTCAGTTATCAAATAACACGGTAACACTTTTTTCTAATACGCCTACTTGTTATTCTATTATAGTACATGATCAGTGTAAGCACAGTTACAACATTTTAAGCGACCCATCTCGTGCAGTGTCATATCAATTCAAATCAACTAACTGTGACAGCGTATCAAACTCAGGTGAATGGAAAGGAACTGGATGGTATCGATTTAAAGTGCCAAATGGTATGATTAAAATGCCAGAATCTGCACCTCGAGTGTATTCATGTGGAACCGAGGCCCCTGGATGGCTAAATGGAATACACCCGGCCGTTAACGATCGGATCGTAAGAAGAAAAGTATGTTTCCATTGGGGTAGCAACACATGTCAATGGAGCAGCGAAGTGTCTGTTGTAAATTGCAGAGAATTCTATCTATATAATTTACCTGTAAGCCCTGGATGTACTTTAAGATACTGTGTTACATAGTAAGGTTTTTATTATTATTATTAGCACGCACTTCTCCAATAAGAAATCCTATCTTCTGTATATTTCACTACCAGTATTGAAATATCAAATCTCTCTGAGGCTCAAGGTTGTGTAGGTAACCGCTTCAATCATGTCTTCTTTAACTTTCCAATAACATCAGATCTAAGAGGACATTGAACACATTTCAAGAGTTGCTTTGTGCGGCCGTTTTGATCATTCATGGTTTTAAAACGGCTTGTCCAATTTTCCCTACTTTTCCTAACATTTTTTGGGAGTATTACTGTAAAAACTATTTTACAATTTTACTTTTTATATGGGGGAATTTATTTGCCCCAAAGGATGTTATTGGACCTTTAAAAGAAAGAGGAGTGGTGTAGCATTCGAATGGTGTAGACCTAACTTTTCAAAATCTTTAACACAAGAGATATTTGTGAATTATTTTCGAATTTTTTAAAACTCCATTTTTCAAAAGATCGTGAGCAATAAAATGTTTTTTTCACTTATAAAATATAGTTAGACTGGTTATGAGCTGACTTGAAGAGAAAATTAAAGTCAGAAAAGTATGAAACTACAAATGAAATAGTGAAATAATGTTGAAGTTACTTGAGAAGTTAAACTCTAATAAAGCAATGGGCTTTGATAATTTAGCAGGAAAATTTATTAAGGATGGTGCTATTGTTCTCTTTGAACCAATCACTCAACTTTGTAATTTGTCAATGAAATTGTTAACTTTTCCAGACAAATGTAAAATTGCAAAACTTAAACCTTTATATAAAAAACAATCCAATTTAGAACTTAAAATTATAGACCAATATCACTTCTTCCACTTATGTCCAAAATATTTGAAAAAATAATGCACAACCAAACTCAAAATTACCTTGATAACTATAATATCTTATATAAATACCAATCTGGTTTACGAAGTAAGCACTCAACAGATACTTTCCTGTCTTTATTAAATGATAGGATCCTAAAAGTATTTGATAAAGGGCAACTCATTGGCATGGTCCTCATAGATTTACAGAAAGCGTTTGATACAACTGACCATGATATCCTTTTAATGAGTATACAAATGTAACATATTTATGTTGTATATTAAATGACTGTCTCTCTAGTGAGTCTATAGCTGCAAAGGTATTAGGTAAAATTTAAGTTCATTTAAGAAACAAATCTTTCTTAGATCTAAAGCTGCGTAGAACTCTCTGTAATGCTCACATTCATCCACATTGTGATTATG
>JANTOQ010691341.1:0-10137 GCA_027564595.1 Bythotiara depressa
TTATAGCAGACTAATATATAAGTCTGAAGAAGCTTTTTAACCTGTATAAATATGTACTATAATAATAATAATAATAAAAATCTTTTCTTCTGCCATGCGAAGCGAGCAACTGTTTTCCTTGGTCATATGGAAAAACAGTAAGCCTGGTGTAATATTAGGAAAATAAATTGTGGATGCAGCCACACATTCCTTCATCTACAGCTGGAGATGCTATGTAGTTTTTAACTGCACTAGTAAAATTTATCTATTTCATATTGACTTTGTTAAGTCCATGTTTCGTATGTGGAGTCCACACTACTAGTTTCTGCACAACTGCAGATTTTCTTTGACATCCCATTAAGGTAAGCTAAGCTGAGGCATCCCAATGCATCAAGTTGTTTTTGCTAAAATATATTTGAATAAGTATTAGAGAGCAATATCAACCACAGCCGTTTGTTCTAGCATTACCTTCTCATGATATTGGTTTTTTAGTTCCTCATTATAAATATGAAGTCCTCAAATACCCCGTTTCTTCCTAAGCATTATTTATTTAATATCTATTTGAAATTTACCTTACTAAATCAACCCTTAGTCTGTAGAGCCCACACTTAAACAGTTTCTCCACAAGAAATCTTGACCTAGAAACGTATGTTAGTCTTTAACGTCCAGTGTCATTTTGAAGTTGACTTATGTAGATTTGTTTGATTTCTCTTTACTTTTTTTTAGACTTCTAAGTGTGCCATTGCTCAATGTGAACAATCAGAGACTTCTGTTCACATGATCACTGAGGAAAAAGATGTGTTTTATTCGCCAGTATACACTGATTCATGTTCAGTAGTTATTGCTAAAAGCATATTTTAAAGAACTTATCAAGCGATATCACGCACTCCGATTTATTACATATGTGACTTCCGTTTGATATTGATTATTTTTGTGAGCATTTTGAATATGGAGTTTTCACTTACCTACTTCTGTGCCACAAGTTAGACTTATTATCTCTTTGATTCGGCTTTTCTTAACTCAAAGGTTTGTATGTAGAGTCCTCACCTGACCAGGTTCTGAACATGAAGTGTAGACTTTATTTGACATCCAGTAACATTTTGAAGTTGTTTTTTATGGTTTAGTTCGATTTATCTGAAAAATGTCTTAGACTTCTAAAAGTCCCTTTCCTCAATGCCAACAAGCAAATACTCTTACTTCTGTGATGACTGATACAGAAGCTGTTACATTTATTCACGTAAATTACTTAAATGCAATTAGTTTTTGCTAAAGTATGTTTCAATAAGTAACAAAGGGATATAACACAGTGCCCTTTATTCTGTACATGATTTCTGTTTGATATTGATTTTTTGGTTGAATCTTTTGATTATGGGGTCCTAACCTACGCACTTTCTGTTTCACACTAGTAAAATTTATCTATTTCATATTGGCTTTGTTAAGTTCATGTTTTGTATGTAGAGTCCTCACTTTACCAGTTTCTGCACAACTGTAGACGTTATTTGACATCCCATTAAGGGAAGCTAAGCTGGGGAACCCCAATGCATAAAGGTATTTCTGCAAAAGTTTATTTGAATAAGTATTAGAGAGCAATATCAAGCACAGGCATTTGTTCTAGCATTAGCTTCTCATGATATTGGGCTTTTAGTTCCGCAATATAAATATGAAGTCCTCAAATACCCCGTTTCTGCCTAAGCATTATTTATTTAATATCTATTTGAAATTTACCTTACTAAATCAACCCTTAGTCTGTAGAGCCCACACTTAAACAGTTTCTCCACAAGAAATCTTGACCTAGTAATGTTTGTTAGTCTTTGACGTCCAGTGTCCATTTGAAGTTGATTTATGTAGATTTGTTTGATTTCTCTTTACTTTTTTTTTAGACTTCAAAGTGTGCCATTGCTCAATGTGGACAATCAGAGACTCCTGTTCACATGATCACTAAAGCAAATATGTGAGTTTTATTCCGCAGTATACACTAATTCATGTACAGTAGTTATTGCTAAAAGGATATTTTAAGAAGTTATGAAGCATTATCATGCACTGCGCTTTATTACATATGGGACTTCCCTTTGATATTCATTATTTTTGTGAGCATTTTGAATATGGTGTTTTCACTTACCTACTTCTGTGCCACTAGTTAGACTTATTATCTCTTTGATTCGGCTTTTCTTAACTCAAACTTTTGTATGTGGAGTCCTCACTTAACCAGTTTCTACACATGAAGTGTAGACTTTATTTGACATCCAGTAACATTTTGAAGTTGTTTTTTATGGTTTAGTTCGATTTATCTGAAAAATGTCTTAGACTTCTAAAAGTCCCTTTCCTCAATCCCAACAAGCCAGTACTCTTACTTCTGTGATGACTGATACAGAAGCTGTTACATTTATGCTCTTAAATTACTTAAATGCAATTAATTTTTGCTAAACTATGTTTCAATAAGTAACATAAAGGGATATAACACAGTGCCCTTTATTCTGTACATGATTTCTGTTTGATATTGAATTTTTTGGTTGAATCTTTTGAGTATGGGGTCCTAACCTACGCACTTTCTGTGTTACACTAGTATAATTGACAGATGGCGCAGCATATCACTATTTGGTTAGCATGGCCTTTCGTCGTTGTCAGTCAATTCCTTGCACTTTTTTCCGCGCTTTTTTTAAATGCTAATGTTTTGATTGGCTCTATTACAGCATTTTTTTATTTTGATTGGTTCATATACAGTCGACGTCCTGTGAAAACGGAGTGATTTTTTACCAAAAATAACCTCACTTTGACGAGGTTAGCTAGCTACACTTTTTCACTGTTGAAATGCATTTATTTCTATGTTATCCTTCTTTATACCACCGCAGACTATTGTAGTAGAGAGTGCAATATGTGACCTAGCTCTCTGGATAGTTTTGTTAAATTTGGAACTGGCTAACCTACAGAAAGATAGCGTTTTTGAAGCGTTTAGCTAGCTATACCCTATAACGCCATTTTTACCCCCTGGTGAGCTGTCTATACCCTTTTTAAATACCACGAGACCCTTTGCAACAGGTAGTAGAATGTTTCTCCTAGCTCCCTGGTTAATTTGGAATAATTTGGAGCTAGCAAAGTAAGTACCTCTAACAGCATTTTTGAAGTAAGTCCTAGCTAAAACACTCACCACGTACCTCGATTTATTTAGCTATGTTTACCCACGTAAGTGTTGTGAGAACACTTGTTATAGTGAGTAAAAGGTCCCTACCAGCTTTCTGGAAATCTTTTGATAATTTGGAGCTATCTAAGTACCTCTAACTTAGTGTTTTTGAAGTGCGTAGCTAGCTACTTTCGATTTATCTAAATTGTTCTTCTAAATTATGACTTTTTACCACTACATTTTTAGCAGAGCTACATTCTCAGTTAGTCTTCATAGTGTAGATGTTGAAAAAATTGTTTGGAAACTTTAATATTATTTTTGAGACTAATATTAAGCGACGAATCTCTGAAAATTTATCAAGAAATGTTGACATTTTAGAACAAACACCCTTTTTGCTTAAACTTTTGTCCTTTTTTGCCACGACTGTGTCCAAAGCATTTTTTCCATCTTTCACATATAGTATCAATGTGTATGTTTAATTTCTAACCATTTGGAGCTATTTAAAACTACCCAAAAAGTGGAAATAGCATGCGATTTGTTGGTGTTTCAGCTGTAATTTGCTTATCGCATAAACTTTTGTGATTTTGAGCTACGACCTCATTGAAAAAATGTTTTCCTTTGCCTGAGAGTTAGAAACTATGTGTACGTGTCTTTTAAAAATATTTAGAGCTAGCCCACAAGTGATTTAGTACTGATTTTTAGGGAAAAGCATCGTTTGTAGCTAGCTACCCAAGATTTTTTTTTTTTTTTAACTTTTGGCTTAAATACTGACTTTTTCAACCAGTAATTTTGTTTTATACCTACAGTACAGTAGAGTTGTAAAAAACATTGCTTATTTTTTGTACTGAAATTTTACCCTGAAACGTTGTTTACATGTTGCTTATATTGTAGTTTGTATGTTGACACTTGCTGTATGTACTTGTACTGTGAATATTGACATGAAAATCCGGCTACAACGAGCTTCTGGCAGAAGTGATACCCCCACTTTTGTGTGGATAGTACAAGCACTTTCTAATGTGCTCGGGGGACCGGAAATGCCTTGCATATACGGCTTACCTATTATTACCTTATGTTATTATTATTTGTAACAAACAGCGTTTTGCAAGTAAATATGCTATAAATACAGAGTCTGAAAAGATTTTGAGAATTATCTGATACAAGACATAGTTGTCGTGGCAAACATTTCGCGTCATTTATGATAAAAGCCTCATGTTTTTGGCAAGGAACTGTACGTTTGACACAAAAATAAAATGATTGCTATTCTGCTTGACTAAGCATGTGTTTGTGTCTGGAGAGCCATCACTCTTCCAATGCATATCGTTTCTTGTTTATCTATTTCATACTGGCTTTGTTTAAGTCCATGTTTTGTATGTGGAATCCTCACTTTACCAGTTTCTGCACAACTGTAGAGTTTCTTTGACATCCCATTAAGGGAAGCTAAGCTGGGGCACCCCAATGCATGAAGTTGTATTTGCAAAAGTATATTTGAATAAGTATCAGAGAGCAACATCATAGCGCAGTCGTTTGTTCTAGCATTACCTTCTCATGATAAAGGTGTTTTAGATCCGCCTTAAAAATATGAAGTCCTCACATACCCCGTTTCTGCCTAAGCATTATCTATTTAATATCTATTTGAAATTAACCTTACTAGATTATCCCTTACCCTGTAAAGGCCACACTTATATAGTTTCTCCATAGGAAATGTAGACCTAGTAATGTTTGTTAGTCTTTGACATCCAGTGTCATTCTGAAGTTGATTTATGTAGATTTGCTTGATTTCCCTTTACTTTTTTTTTAGAGTTGTAAGTGTGTCATTGCTCAATGTGAACAATCAGAGACTTCTGTTCACATGACCACTGAAGGAAAAGATGTGAGCTTTATCCCGCAGTATACACTGATTCATGTACAGTAGTTATTGCTAAAAGGATATTTAAAGATGTTATGAAGCAATATCATGCACTGCGCTTTATTGCATATGTGACTTCCGTTTAATATTGATTATTTTTGTGAACATTTTGAATATGGAGTCTTCACTTACCCACTTTCTGTGCCCCAAATCAGACTTATTATCTCGTTCATACGGTTTCTCTTAACTCAAACCTTTGTATGTAGAGTCCTCACTTAACCAGTTTCTGCTCATGAAGTGCAGACTTTATTTGATATCCAGTAACATTTTGAAGTTGTTTTTTTATGGTTTAGTTTGATTTATCTGAAAAATGTCTTCGACTTCTAAAAGTCCCTTTTCTCAATGCCAACAAGCATAGACTCTTACTTCTGTGATGACTGATACAGAAGCTGTTACATTTATGCCCTTAAATTACTTTAATGCAATTAGTTTTTACTCAGTTATGTTTCAATAAGTAACATAAAGGGATATAACACAGTGACTTTTATTATATACATGATTTCTGTTTGATATTGATTTTTTGGGTCGAATCTTTTGAGTATGGGGTCCTAACCTACGCACTTTCTGTGTCACAGTAGTAAAATTTATCTATTTCATATTGGCTAATGTTAAGTTCGTGTTTTGTATGTGGAGTCCTCACTTTACCAGTTTCTGCACAACTGTAGACTTTCTTTGACATCCCATTAAGGGAAGCTAAGCTGGGGCACCCCAATGCATGAAGTTGTTTTTGCAAAAGTATATTTGAATAAGTATCAGAGAGCAATATCATAGCACAGCCGTTTGTTCTAGCATTACCTTCTCATGATAAAGGTGTTTTAGATCCGCCTTATAAATATGAAGTCCTCACATACCCCGTTTCTGCCTAAGCATTATCTATTTAATATATATTTGAAATTAACCTTACTAAATCATCCCTTACCCTGTAGAGGCCACACTTATATAGTTTCTCCATAGGAAATGTAGACTAGTAATGTTTGTTAGTCTTTGACGTCCAGTGTCATTTTGAAGTTGATTTATGTAGATTTGCTTGATTTCTCTTTACTTTTGTTTTAGAGTTCTAAGTGTGTCATTGCTCAATGTGAACAATCAGAGACTACTGTTCACATGATCACTGAAGGAAAAGATGTGAGTTTTATTCCGCAGTATACACTGATTCATGTAGAGTAGTTATTGCTGAAAGGATATTTAAAGATGTTATGAAGCAATATCATGTACTGCGCTTTATTGCATATGTGACTTCCATTTGATATTGATTATTTTTGTGAAAAGTTTTAATATGGAGTCTTCATTTACCCACTTTCTGTGCCCTAAATCAGACTTATTATCTCGTTGATACGGCTTTTCTTAACTGAAACCTTTGTATATTGAGTCCTCACTTAACCAGTTTCTGCTCATGAAGTGCAGATTTTATTTGATATTCAGTAACATTTTGAAGTTGTTCTTTTATGGTTTAGTTTGATTTATCTGAAAAGTCCCTTTTCACAATGCCAACAAGCATAGACTCTTACTTCTGTAATGACTGATACAGGAGCTGTTACATTTATTCCCTTAAATTACTTAAATGCAATTAGTTTTTGCTAAACTATGTTTCAATAAGTAACATAAAGGCATATAACATACTTCCCTTTGTTCTGTACATAATTTCTGTTTCATATTGATTTTTTTGGTCGAATCTTTTGAGTATGGGGTCATAACCTATGCACTTTCTGTGTCACACTAGTAAAATTTATCTATTTCATATTGGCTTTGTTAAGTACATGTTTTTTATGTTGGATCCTCACATAACCAGTTTTTGCGCAACATTGGTGGACTTAATATTTTGTTTTATATGGACTTTCAAATAAACATTTTGTATGTGAAATTCTTACGTAAACCTAGTTTCTGCGCCTCAAGCGTTGACTTACTATCGTTGTCATATGAACGTACTTAAACCGTAACTTTCAATATTGTGTCCTTAACCCATTTTCCGCCGAATAGCTGATTACTTATTATCGAGCTGCATTTGCATGCTGTCACATCACTGAAGCTTCATCCCTTTTCTGATTCTCTCTATATGTTTCTGTTCTAGATTTTCTCACCGATTGTTGCTGAGACGGATCAGGAAAATGAACAGGCTTTGATGGCATGCGAAAAGGACACTGAAATGCTGCCCATGTGCCATAATGTAAGTGTCCTTTAACCCTGTTTTATTTTGGGGAGAGCAAGATGGTGATTCAATTTTTAAATGCAGCTTAATTGTTGGGGATCAAATAATTATGTAAAAGGTGTCCTTTTTTTACAGTGGTTTAATATTTAATCATAGATATATCGATGGTTTAATTAGTTGTGGCAGTTTGTAACAATGTCATGATAAAAACTGTTCTAGGTTGACATTGATTTTGCACTTGTGGAAAGAGATGAAGTTGTTGACGGAAAATGTACGATCACGCTGGACATAGATGATGCTGATCTCCAGGTAAAGTTATTTTAGTTAGCATGCAAGAAAGAGGAACATTTTATTTCTCCGTTATATGATTATAATAAAAGTTTATGTTCTCCTTTTCCCCATGAGGTTGAACCCGTTTACTCCGAAGTTATATTTATATATTTTATGAAACCATCCAGGTATAGGCTCAACTTTTTTTGCAGTTGTTTTTTAAGCTTTTCACTTTACTTATTCTGTTTCTAACTGTGTTAGTTTTCCCTGTCGATTAACACTTTGCCTTAAAAATCTAATGTTTCCCAAAATAATTTGGAACCACAGTTGCCATTGTTTTATCACTTCCTTTCTATACGTCTTAAGCGATTTTTTATACAATATATTTACCTGTTAAGTCTACCTTAATGTTTAATGTTTAAATGCTTCCACAACGTCATTAATATTTACTTTTTATTCAGAGTATTCGAAATACATCACTAACGAATGATGCCGGACTCTGTGGTGACATTTTAAGTGTGATTGATACAAATGAAGATAATGTTGTTAATCATTTCATCCCAAGCTTCTCTGTGAGTAATTTCACTGTGCTTGAGTGGATCCTGTAGCATGACCTATTATATCTGGGACCACAAGTCCGGCTAGTTTCTGATCATCTAAGGACAATATACTTGTGTATTTTTGGAGTTGCGAGAAATGTGCTAGTCATGCGTAATCTTTTGACGCAAAATAAGATGTCATTTCATTACAAAGCGTTTCTGATTTTTGATCTTTCAATTCTATTCTTTTATACTAAAGTAAATTATATTTTCAAATTAGGAAACTGATTGCAGCGACGATGATGATGCAGATTACAAGCCTGCTATAATCTTATCACCCACATCTTTTGAATTCAGTTCATCAGATTCAGAGTCGTTACTTTCACGTGAGGATTCTACTCCAAAAAATGCCGTCGACAATCAGATTAACGATGAAATGATGACCTGGCCCTTCAAAGAAGTATTGAAAATAGAAACGAGTACGAACCGACCAGTGAGAACGATATCGATAATACAAACGAAATGTTGGAAACACCTGTTATAGGGTCACCTATCGTGGTTGCTCTAGCGAATAATACAAAACATAGAAAGAAGTGGGAAAAGGTGAAAGAAAAAGAACTGTCCAGGGTAGTGTGATAAATGACTATCGTATTGCATCGGAAATAAATATTAACCTGTCATACTTTCTCTATGAAACACAAACTATGGAGGTTCGTGAAAAAATCAAGTTACTCGAACCAAAAGTATTGATTGAGTTATTTGAGTAATCGAGTCACATGGGATCGAGTTATAGGGAGCTTTTTTTTATTAGAAGAACAGTAAAAATCTGTAGGAACTGGTGAATATTGATAGAGTTATCCAGGTTACCGAGTAACAGGGTTTCTAGTTATCCATTTTTTCTACTGTAGGTACATTTAGATAACATGAATTTGTGTATCGTTATTTACTTTGTTCAGGTATAGCAAAAAAATAATCGCAATTTGGTTCTCTTTAACTTCATCCACTATGTAGAGGTATATTTCCCGACCCAGCCTTGATAAGTGCGTCCGCTGAAAATTGTCCATTACATAGAGGTATTTTTATAAGACATTGAACGTGATTCTACCAGTTTTATTAAAAACCGTCCGCTATTAGTTATGCCCGTTATATATATTTACCACCTCGTGTAAACCAAAAAATAATTCCATAACTCGACTTTTAAATGTAATGTAAGGAAGTTTTCACGTATGTTCCTTACAGTAACAATTTCCTATATTTCCTTTTAGTATTGTATTGCTCTGTTATTTGTACGTTATGTCCATGTTTTCTCTCTTTGTTTCTTTATTTTTATATTTATTTTTTAAAGTGAATTAATGTATGTAAATTAGTGTTTTTGAATAGAAAAAAACAAACAAAGAAAACCACCTTTGAAAGAATATAGATATGGTGCATTTTGTAGATAGAAACTGGGGAGGAAATAATTAAAAATGACATCAATTTGAGGAAAGAAAATCCTATGAAATTGAAACACACGAGTCATCAACGCATTAATGCAAGGACTTACCAGAATAAAACACGCACACGTGCGAGTAAACCTCGAACCGATGAAGTCCTCGTATCCGTGTTTTTACCACAAACGAAACATTTTAGCAACGCTTATAAAAATTGAAAGATTTTAAATTTACAAATTTCCGCTATGAAGACTGCTTATAGACATCGTTGCCCACCACCTGTTAGGGAATTTCGGTGATTGAATTTTTTTCAGGAAACACTTCGTTCGGTCGAAAGTGACTTACGAGGACTTTTTGGGTAAATATTTTTTTCCGGGTTTGTACCTAGGGGGCCTTACAGGGTGCTCAGAAGACGATTTAGGGCATACGAAATGCGAGGACGCGTGTTTAGGTCCTCACTTTCCAAAATGTCCTCAGATGTATCAGTTCATACGCACACAAGTCCTCGGATTGGTACGTTTGTAAACGCACACACACACACACACACACACACACACACACTTTGGCTAGAACCATTTAGCTAGCTACATTTGTCAGGGATATCAGGGTGGGATAGATAGTTAGATAGCGAGTATATTTTACGTGGATAGACTCCGTAATTTCAAGGCATGTAGCCTGTCAATTGTTTCCAGGAGGGACCACGAGCGAAGTCCTAATTGGCATTTAAAGCACCCATTTGTGCTACGGAA